>OY987258.1:32493298-32767921 GCA_963920725.1 Rhamphomyia laevipes | reverse complement strand
GGGTTACTTTTAACTTTTGAGTAGAAATTAGAGTAGTAGAAATGTCGCTCCATATAGACAATAAATAGACTTTGTTCTCAACATATTTCTATTTAGCCATAATACGAATCAGTAATTTTATTAGGTGGACGAATAAAATATAAATAAATATGAACAAATTTATAAAAATATAAAAGATGGTCAAAATAAAAAATGAACTGGAGTCAAAAAAAAATACTGAATTTGATCTTAAATTTATTTAAATTATCATGTTCCAAAAGTATAAACAGAATATTAAAAAAATAATAAATTATTTTATTTAAATTACGTAACTTTCGTTCAAGTTCATGCAAATGAAATTATGAAAATTAAATAAAAATGTTACACGTACAGAAACACTACAAAAGTTTTCGTAACTTATTTAAGTTTTTCATATATAAAATTTAAATTTTTTTGTAGTATATAAAAAAGTTTTAGTAAGTTTTATTTTAAAACAAATTTGTTATATCCTCTACCCTGCTTAACTTAATGTTCTGTTTATTTTTTATCTTAATTTTAAAGTTCGTAAAGTTAGAAGTGTAGGTAACATTTTTTTTTATTATTACTTCCCAAACTCCTATAGGAATAATATGACACACAGTAGAGCTAGAACTTTTGTATACTATTTTCCTGATACTTTTAAGGATTAATAGGTTTAAATGTAGGATTCAATTTTTTTAAACATAGTCTAGCTCAAGTACCGCTTAGAGTGAGATAAGTAGAGTGCCGTGTAGTAGATAGAAACTCTTGTCGAACAAAATTTTAGAAAACTTATTCTACACCAAATATTTTAAAAATTCTTAAATTGTAGCAACAGAGGTTGTACAAAACTTTTAATGGACTTTTCTAATGATGAATTAAACATTAATTTTGATAGCCATTTGCAATATCAATATAAATTTTATATTTCGGTGTTGCAAAGGTTCTTAATTTATATTTTTAACGTTATTCTATATACTCTGCAATACCTTTCGGTGAATATTAACTATTTTAAATTATAAGACGATTTTGAAGCCAATTTCGTATCCTTTTTTTAATGTTTAATATTCATTATCATTATTTTATTTTACAATTTGTACAAAACACTTAAAACTAAATTATATTAATATATAATTTTAAAGTTTATATTTATTTTATTGACTCATCACTCATTTTTGGAGTACTCTAACTATTTTTGCTATTTCTTACAATTTTTTATATTTTATTTTATTTATATAACTTTGGAAATTATTTTAATAAAACCAACATTATATTAAATATATTACATTATTTTTAAAAATGAAACAACGTTAATAAAACTTTATAAACTAAAATAAACTCTACAAAATCTTCACTCTCATATTTAATTTTATTTCCACTAAAACATTGATTATTGGTTTTGAATATTATGTTTCCACTGTTTTTTAACCTTCTATTTGGTTGATATTCAATTTTTTAATTAGTTTTAATCTTCTAAATAATATGATATAATTATAATTAAATTAGTTTTATTTTGAATGTTTTTATTTTTATCTAAATAAATGAGACCTTCCGGCTGAATATATCTGGTTGTGGTTATGATTGAATTTTTTAATATATTTGTCATCCGGATAAATTTTCTTTCACCAAATCCACCCTAGAATAATGTTTTCTAATCAAATCTAAGATAAATCGTCTCTTTTACTTATTTTGCTATAAATTCATAAATAGTTTTATTTGAAATATAGTGTTTGTACCAGTGGCCTCAAATTTTCTTAAAATTTCCATTCAAAATGGACTTAATATTAGAATGGCTTTATTAATAACTGATACCCAATCCTTTACTCTAGTTGTTATTCATTTTCCATAAAAAAAACTGTACTGCTACCATAAATTTTATGTGAAGACTATAATTTAAATTCTAAATAGGGAAAACTTCACGAATTGCGTCCCCTAGCAGACAGTTTTATAATATCAGATTCGAATTTTGTGAAAGTTCGTGTCCATTTGTACTTTGTATATGTATGTAGCATTGTCAGTGAACATATATGGTTTTTATTATTCCAAATCTTAAATAATAGTTTGTGTTTGTCCTGACAGGAATGAATACTGTGAGAAATCTGGACACTTCAATTCGATAATAACATACAAAGTACAAATGATATTCAATAATGGAATATTGTGAAATAAAGGGAAAATATCTAATGATTAAAGATTTGTAATATGATCTTACAATTTACTTTCAAACGGACTAATAGATCGGAAAGTCAAGTCTTGTTACAATATTAGATTTGTATGTTTAAATTAATAGAATTCTACAAAACCTTTAAATTTCATATATTTTTAATACTATACCACAAATTAGATAAAATATGTGATTAACCCAGCATAAACATCAACATTTTAATGCTTTATATAATAATAATGTGACATTTTAGCATAAATCGCATAATTTATGTATTTTTTTTTGTTAACAGGATCGTACAACGAACTTTTTTATTTTTAATTTTGCAATGATTTTTTTGTTTTGTTTTTGAAGTAATTTTAAAAATAAAAAATTATGTATGTATATATTTTTGTAGCTTATACAATTTTAACTAAATGAAAAAAGGATAGCGTGCGTCAATATCCTTAAATATCCATTTTTGTATAATGGTGACATCATTTATTTAGTGAAAATTTTCTACACAAATTAAATAATGTTTTTTTTTTCTTTTGTTCATGCTTAACACAAAATATTACAATTTTAATTTTCATGTTGGTATGTTAAAAGTTATCATGTCGTAAAATTTATGTACTATTACTATTTCAACCAAACAACCAAAAACAGCATACTCGTTAGATCGTAAGTAAACGTGTTTCTAGAGGGGAAATTATTTCCATTTTGTAAAAAAAAATGTAAACGAGTATAAGTTTTGTAGTAAATTTGTGATATTTGTAATTTGAATCTCTTTGAAATAATAATATTTGTTTAACATTAAGTGTACAACATATTGTAAGAATTTATGTTTCTATGTTATAGATACATTTTATCAATAAATTTTTAAGACTATTGTAATTATTGTTAAACATAATTGTGTTATATTTATTGAGAATTACAAAATTGTAATATATTTTTTATATATTTTCAACTTGAATAATATTGCCAAGTTAAACAAGGCGGCCGGACCAATCAGTAAAAGTTAAGTAAATTAAGCTACGTATTAAATTATCTTATGGTTTCACAAAATCCAAACTTTAATATAACATTTCTTTAAAATGAGCGTTGCAGAAGCTTAAGCTATTGGAAAAACACTATATGAGTAACATAATGAAAACAGAGCTATTCCTATACGTGTAAGATGTTGTAAAATCAATATAAAGTTAAAATATCATTCACAATTTCGATTATTTCTTCCGTTTCATTCACAATACATGACAATAATAGGTGAAACTAAGCTGATTATATTGTGTGTAGCAATAGTATATAGAAAGTTTTTCCTTGATCACACTTCCCTTGGGTGCATATGGCTTCAAATTATAAAAGTTTCATGAAATTTATTGCAAATAGAACCTACTAATTTTATATGGATTTCCAACAATAAGTTTCTTTATAGTGAAGAAACTTTTAATTGCAACAACCTAATGGCTTTTAGTAGTAAGACGTTTGTTGTCAGTAAATGGTCTAAATCGTTAGTATTTTTCCCAGTCTTAAAATCACACCTACTGGTACTCATATAAAGATGATTTAACTTAAAACGATAGCTCGGTAGTTGATTTCGGAACCTAATACATCACAGGAACACAGCTTACTACCACTATGTAATCGTCGTACTGTAACTATAAATGTATACAACAGATAATCATTTTTGTGACGCAGTTTTAGTTTAATCAGTTTTAGTTTAACATAAATTAATAAATAGTAAGTAGTTGTAGTGTCAAAGAAAGTCTCTTAAATTATACTATTTGATAGCCATGGATTAATCAGAGGGAGAGTTGGATGTTTAAGATCCTTAAGTTTTGAAAAAGGATTAATAAAATATTATATAAGAAATACGACTTAAAATTATGCAAATTTCATTCCTCAGGGTGAATATAAAATTCGACAGTAATAAATTTTAATTTTCATATATTTAGTGATCTGTAAAATGCATTGGAGAACTTAAAGTGTCATGAACGGTGACAGATTATATGTTTTATTTCAACAGATTACTTATTTCTTAACTAGTATGTGACAAAGAGTCACTATAACTATAACCTATCAAAATCATTATTTTCCACAATCAATCTAAATAGCACACGCCTATCCATTCTACTCAGACATGAATTATTTCTTGTTGCCGTCACATAATAATTCCAACTCGAATGCTGTTATAAAGCTTTTTTATTTTTTTATTTTGAATGAATTTATTTTAATGGAAAAACTGCTGACTTTGACATATTTCCTAATTGATTTGGTCAATTTTTTTTTCATTCTTTGTTTTTATAAACCCACATATAAATTTTTTTTTATTTTATTTTATATAAAGCTGGAATTGTTGATATTTCGGATTCATGGAATTAAAATTGTAATACGATGTGTGTTAAACAATAACAAAAATTATATAGAACTGAGTAAATTTTGGATTGCGGATTAAGGGAATTAATTAAAAGAATCATACTATTTTTTTTTTCGTTGATAAATTATATATAAAATTGAAATGAAATGCTATAATGTAAGTTGTATAAATAAAATACCGCACCCTTAAAATACCAGCAATACATAATACTGGTTTCAGTATCCGTACGCATGCTATGCGTCATTTTGTATTGAGATAGATGGTGAACTCAACAGATGACGCTGAAGGCATTCTTTTCAGAACTGTGAAGCAGGAAGCAAGTGGCAATCTATTGATTCAGTAATTTTACAATAATTAATGCAATTTTTTTTTTGATACGGAATTTACTACTTCAAGTTTTTCTCAATCTTATGTTTTAATTGTTAATTAGTTGAAAAATTGTAATAGAAAACTTTCAAAAGTGTTTTTGTTTGGATATCTATTATATTAATAATTTACTTATGTTTCGAAAATGTTTACTGCATGTAATGTGCAGGTGGTTGTTAATCATTAATAATTCTGTACTGAGCTTAATCCATTGCAAATAGTGAAATTATTTTTTCGTATATAGAGACAGTACGTTGAGATCGAGCTTAAAGAAATGGATATTCTCTTACTAATTATACAATATCTTTCTGTTGTTTCTCACTTATTCATAAAGATAATTGGTTCACTAAGAAGCTCTCTTATTTAACCTTTCTACATAATTAGAAATCTTCTGCATTGAATTAATTATGGATTAAAAACTTAATTACTAACTAAAGTTGATCCTTTAAACGTGTAGCATTAGCATATAATATCATAATAACTTTGTGATCCCAATAATGTTTCAGTCCAAGCGGGGTTATAGATATCTCGAGAACGGATTTAGCTCCTTTTAAAAAATATTGTAACCTGATACTTACATAAATAGAAAAATAGAGCTTCACGCAATAACTGCCATTTTACACTATTGTCCGGAAAATACTAAGATATCTTGATTTATGAGTACTTTTTAAAACTAATTTCTCAGATTTATAATCTATCCGGATGCTATGGATGCAGTTATTCTATAGACAGTTGTAACTCGAACAATCATAATTATGCAAAATATATCAAATGGTCAAGCCACACGGATCGCTTCTTTGTAACCTGTTTATAATCTAATATACTTCTCTGATGAACAAACTCAGTTTTATCGATTTAATCTTACCTTTAATTCAACCCGAAATTTTAAAAAGTTTATTAATTTTGTATACCTAAAAAATATATTTTTTATTATAATCTTAGATATTCAATTTTAATAATTTATATATCAAAAATTTTCCATTACAATGTAAGATTATAATATAAAATTTTATATATATTTTAATATCTTTATTAAAATATAAAATCAATAAATCTATAATTTTCAATTTTGATAAAAGAAATTAAGATAGAAAGAAAAATTATTTACATATTTATTAATATAATTTTCATATTATCATATAAAAAATATATCTATATGTGTACATCCTTCCTTCTTCCTTACCTTAAACCATAATTCGTTCTTGTAGATATAAAATTATTTCTTAATTTTTAAAAGTATATAAAAAAAATCTGATATAGCCAACACTGAACTATTCGAACTTTCATTATTTATATCAGAAATGTTAATTTTATAAGTTATACTCCTAAATTCATAATTTGAAATGCTTTTATTTCTTCGTTTGGACGTGGTTATGATTCATTAGTATTGCAGAGGATCAAATTTTGTCTGATATAACGATAATTTTTTTTCTTCGAAGTTCGGAAAGTATAAAAAATTATTATTTTATATTATATTCTTAAATATTATTGATTTTATATACCCAGTAATATTCTATAAAATTCATTAATATCTCATAACATAAATTTTATATAGTATAAATTATTTTATATTAAATTCAAAAGGATGTAATATTCACAAGTATTACGTATATGTACGTACCTGTAATGCTCTCTGTATTATATTTCTTTTAACATTCATTTGAATATTCATTAGAATATCTGTACTTTGTATATACACAATTTTGTACATCATCAACATTTACATAGAAAGAAGATTAATTAAGCATTAATATATTTTTGATTGAAAATTTCAGTTCCGGAACAAGAAATCAAAATAAAATAATAATTACCGATTTATTATATATAAGTCTATAAATGTGATGAATATACTCAGACTCGTTCATATAAAAAGAACTATAAAATTTAACAGATACTCGTATATGTTTTCATTTTAAATTAAAACAAAATGTTATGTAAATATTTTTTTTATAAGTAGGTTACATAAAGTCGACTGCAAAAATATAGGCTGAACAAATGACCACTGAAAAATAATATCGACTGAGAAAGTATTGACTGGGAAAAGTGTAGATCACATTCTGAAAAAAAATCTTAATTCAAAAGTTCTATTTTCTATTCTAAAATCGGTTCTATCCTGAAAATTCGGAACTGAATTTTTTGCATCGAGTATATTTTGACAGTGCAAGAGAATTGACATGTAAAACTTGAATGTGTAAAAGGTGTAATTTAAGAAAATTTTATTCGCAATGCATAGTAAATTGTAAACTGCAAAAACAGACCAGAATCGTGAGAATGTTAGATTTTTTAAAATCATAATCTTTAATCGAGATAGAAAATCAAAATTTTTATTGAATATTTTTTCACAATTTCCTATACTTTCTATATTTTCAATAGTCTATATTTTGTGAGTCGAAATTTGCTCAGTAAATTTATATTTTTAGACGACATTTTCATCCAGTCTAAATTTTGACATGACCTTTATAGCTTCTATTAGATACCAGTTTTTATATCTAGTTTATTTCATAGTTATATAAAAAATATATATTGAATGAATAATTTATAATAATTGTATGTCGCCGGTCCATACGACTCCAAGTCAAGTTGTGTTTTTGCGCCATACTGAGGCGCACCTTTTGGAAAATTTTTCAAGCTCTCATACTTATAGGAGAAAAGATATGACTCGTGGATAAATAATACCAAATATTCTATCTTTACTTAATAATTTCTAAAGTTTACTATTATTGTATGACCACTTACAATATCTAAGCATTATTTGATTTGATGTTTAAGTATTCTAACTCAAATATATGATATTCTATCTGAGTTGGAAATGATTCACGATATCGTATTTATATTGTAACTCTATCTGATGAAAATTACCAAGTATTCTAAGTCAAGTTAGAACGTAATGATTTCAGTTTGATATATGTTAGGTTCTAATAATGTAACAAATTTGATTTATTTTTAGTTTTTTAATTATTATTAATTAATTTGTTAAATAATAATCTAATATTTTAATTTGAAACGATGCAGAATTAAATTAACTTTTCTAATAAATACAAAATTTGCATGGACTTTCTTCAACTAGGACTAAAATAACACAGTATTTATGCTCTTCTGAAAAGTGGCAATATTGAGTTAGATTAGTATGGACCGGGGACATCGATATACATAATTTCTGAGATTTTTATTATACATTATATAATATTTTTTAGGGGTTGTTGTATTATGTTTTTTAGCACACCTTAATATATTTAGTTATACACACATTGAAGTAATACACAGGTTACCAGAAAATATGTAAATTGTATTTATCTATGTTTTTTTTATGCAACAAGATTTACATATAATATATTGTGAGAAAGATATGTTCTAATAAATTTTATTTGTCCTCCCTGACATATTAAATTAAAGTAAATGCTTTTATGTTTAACTATTTAGTAAGACGGTAAGATATTTAGTAGAATTTTGAACCAGTTTTCATATAAATTCTGATTAGGTTCTGTCACGATCAACTGTGTTATCATAAAGGTTAAAAAGAATTTATGCATGGGAAGCTTGTTGAGTATATGAGAAGTACTATATTATATATGGAAATTAGAAAAATATATGAATTTTAGGAATTTTTCAAATTATTTACGATAAAAAATACAGAATTATTGATAAAAAATATAGAATTATTCGTAAAAATTAATTTAAAATTAAATGACCAGGACATTTCGAAGTTTCTAAGGACATATAAATTTGTAAATTATTATTTTTTTAAGAAGAAAATTATTATATGAAAACAATTTTTGTATAACAAAATTTGTTTAAAGTTTATTTAAAATATATTGTCTGAACAATATCCTTAAATTCCTTATAAATTTTACATACAAAACATATAAGTAAATGCTTTCGAATTATGATGTAGAGGAGAATTTATTTATTTAAAAAAAAAAAAAAAACAACAAATAAAAGATAAAATCCTGAATTGGTTTTGACGATTTCTTACAAAATTTTCTATCTAAATTTCTACAAACACCAACAAAAATATTACTTTTTTTACCATAGTCTTTAATTTAATGTAAGATTTTTTATATCATATTTCATATACATATATCTATAATTTCTAGGACTTTTTTTTGAAAAATAAAAAATCCCTTAGTTTTATATTTTAGCCTATCGGTCTATGTCAAATAATTTGAATTTCTTTTGGAGATTCTCTCTGTTGGCGCTGTACCTGTACCTCCGCTGTTTTGAAATGTTAGCAAAAAGAGTTACAACATATAGAAACTAGTTAAACTCGGCGTTTTCATTTTAAGTTTTCCGCTCTGGCGCTTTGAAATGTCAAATGATTTTATAAACAATTTTTCTTTTTGAATATATTTCTATATATTTCAATAAATTTATAATGACATTTCTAAAATTTAAAACTTTTCCGCTGAGCAACGCTCTATATTAATTTATTCGAATAGGTTTTTCTACAGAATATTTTAAATGGTTAATTACGTATTGCACGTGCACCTCGGATCTCCGTATTTTATAAGGGTGAGAATATGCGGTACTTAAAAGTGCCCATAATTGTGAAAATATTGCACAGTAGTTCGGGTAAACTGACTTTTTTTTTTTTATATCAAGTAGAGTACAAATTTATATTCAACTGAGGTTTTCTTTTCACTAAAATCTATTTTACATAATTTTTTATAGAAAATGCTAGTAACAAACAAATTTTTTTTTTCGTCCCACATACAAAATAGCATAAAGAAGGATATGAAAAGAAAGTGTAAAAAAAAAATAATATTTGCTCTCGAATGAACTTTTCTATATATTACAATCATTTTTATTATTTGATTCTTAAGGTTCGAAATTTGTTATGATGATAATGTGTTCTCCAACTCAAATAAAACATACAATTTCCAAAATATGAAAAGATACACACATAAAATTATCCATTTCCATTTTTATTTTTATTTTATATAAATCAAAAGTTTTTCTTGTTACATTACTGTTGATGGTAAATATATAAAAGTCCTTACATTTTAAGCATACAATATATACAAAAAAAATAACTTTTTGTGGCTATGATTTCGCGTAAAATTCCTTTTTAGTTAGTGGGTTTGAGGAAAATTTAATATAAATTTGGAACTGAAATTCAGTTCAGTTTTTGTATTTCAAATCGCCCATTTTGTATTTTACATCTCTTGTTCATATCCTTTTTTTTTATGATGAATATGAATTCAAAATGTATGTGAGATATCGTATTTCGGTATTACATATAAAAAAGGATGTAAAAAAGTGAGATTAGATTATATGGTCAATTACTAATCAGGGAACTTTTGTATTTATTTTAAATCCTATAATTTTTTTTGGACCTCTATTAAATATTTCTGAGATTTGAATCATTTCCTTTAAAAATCAATAATTATTTTAATTTTTTGAATTATTCATTTAAATTCGAATATGAAGTCTAGGCCAGAAATTGGTTTAATTATATTGACAAAAAACTATTTTGGTGAATTATAAAGTAATGAACCAAAGTTTTATATTGTACTTAGAGTATGCGTAACAAAATCTATGGGGAACTTTTAGCTTTCGTAGTTTCTAGCCATTCTAGATCAGAAAAATAACGACGGTAGAAAAATAAAAGAATGACGGTATAGCCACGGTTATCTGCAATATTAGGAACAAACTTAAAATAAATTTATAATTTTTTGGAATATTATATTGCATTAAATATGTATTTCGAGTTATCAAATTTTGGAGAAATGTATTAATTCTTTTGGTAAGTCCCAGATATGAATTTTTTTTTATTGGAATGAAAATAAGGTCACCAAAGCAGTTTGATAGAAATGGTATGCCCAAAACACGAACTACTTCAATATTTATCTCTTACTGCAAATTATTTTTATATTTAATGTAAATTCTTTTATTTTGCTGGCAACATATATGAAAAACTTCTAATGTTCTATATGGAACTTTGACATTTAATCTGAATACTAAAGTTAAAATTTAGATTTTTATATATGTATAAATAAAATAATTTTTAAATTTTATTTTTCCTTTGAGTAATTCTGTTGGTTTTGTATGGTGAATCGTGAATTTCATCCTTTTTTTCCTCCAAAAATAACAACATTCAGACAAAAGCAAAATGGAAAAATTATATTTTAAAAACTTTTTCCACAAACGTGTAGAATATAAAACCTTTTACGCAATTATCTACAAAATTTGCTAAAATGAATTTGTGAAATACAAAAAAAAAAAAAAAGGGAACTAAAGAAATTATATTATTGATAAATTTTATTAAAAGGCAAAATATAATATAAAAAAATAAATTCAAATTAAAAGTTTAACCCTTTTTTTTTACATAATACCAAACTTTTGAAAATTTTACACTTTTCCGAATCCTGTTCTAAATTTTAAACATAAAAAACAGCATTTTCAAATATATATGTAATGTGTAATGTATACAGAAAAGCTTTGATTGTATTGTGTTTTTATATAACTTCAAGATATATATGAACGGTTTTCGAGATAGACGTGTATATATACTAATACATGTATGGTAATATAATATTTCTAAAAAAAAAACAACAACAAATTTGTAAGGAGTTGGGTTACTGATGGAATTTTTTGGGAATTTTCAGTGTACCACAAACGGTTTAAAAAATGTGCCACATGCAAGACGAATGTGCCATATTCCAAATCATTTTTTTTTTCAAAAAAAAAAAAAAAAATGGCAGAAAAAACATATTTTAAAATAATTAATTTTTATATATTTTTAAGGTTCGAACATTTCAATAATTTTTTTTTAAGACATTCCTAAATAATTACACCTAATTTTAAATAATTTTCTACCTTATATGCCACAACTAAATTTAGAGGATCCCAAATGATTAGAATTTATTTTAAATAATTTTCTAGATATCTGATTACATTCTTGGCTCTTCTGATTTCATTTATAAAATTTAAGCAGTTTATTATTTTCAAAAGTGTATTCGTACAACATGTGAACTAATTGTGCTATATTTGGTACAAGTGTGCTATATTTGGCACAAGTGTATTAGCAATGCTAACACTATGAGTAATGAAGTTTAATTTTCTGGTAAATTTGATGGATGTGGTGAGTATGGTGGCAACAAATGAGAAAATTTTAATGATAACAAAAATTGTGATTTGAGAAGTTGATATAAAATCGTAGTACGAAAATATTGAAAATAATTGTTTGTAAAACATCAAAATTTCCCTAGAAAATTTATAGTTATAACCAAAAAAAAAACCATAAAATTATTTTAAATCTATGATATAAGTAAGACCAAAATGATGATTGAAATTTATGTTTCAAGGTTATAAATTTTTAAATTATCTAAAATAATTAATATTAATATTTAAAAAAAAAAAAATTATTAACATAATTAATTGGATTTATAATTCGAAAACATATTAGGAATTCAAGTGTTAATTAACTTCATAATTCTTTTGTTCATAATAATAAAATAATTATAAAAAATATATAAAAATTAAATAAGTTTATAATTAATTAATTAATTTTGTTTAAAATTACTTAATATCCCTTAATATTTTAAATACTTATACAGAGTTGTAGTCAATGGTGTTATCTAAATATTTTATTTATCAATTGGTAAGTTCTTTTTAATATTATAGCTTTAATTCACCCCTAATATACAAAATTTAAATTTATTATTTTTAATCTAAATTAATTAGTAATTTATATTATAATATTTAAAAAAATAATATTTGTTAGTAATTTACTTGATATCCAAAGAAATCGAGCAGCTATTAATCTCATCCAGTTTTGAAATTTTTTTATGTAATCTCTTCAATTGTCTGTCAATATTTTTTGAATAATATCTTGGAATCCATTCAGCATTTGATTTGTCAACCTTCCATCATACATTTTCATATATTTTATAACCAAAATTCTTGATTTTTCCATTACATCTATAAAATTGGTCAATTTATGGAGTTGTACTCGCTTATAAGATGGTATAGTTAAAAATAAAATCTTTCCTAACATTAATTTCTAAAATTTATACAATTTTTAAACTTCCCTTTTTATCCAAAGACACTATAGAATTAAAACTCGGAGGCTAGACACTAGTTAATTATTAGTAAAATTGGATTTACTTGTAAAATAATTATCCGCCATAAACTCTCGTTAGCTTTTATTTTTATGTATATTTTGTTTAAATATAATTTTTTCTTTAATCACAATATTTCACAATCATAAAGAAAATTCATTTTATAATAAATGATTTAAATTTTTTTTATGAAACTAATATAGAAAGTGATTAATATGGGAAAAATATAGTTTTGAAAGTTTGTATTTTATTATAAATGTGAAATTCATCTTTAAACCAAACGAAGTTATTACATTTTTTTAAAGTAGAACTTGCTAATATTTATTCTAGATCTCTATGTGTCAAAACTATTAAAAATTCATTACTGTGTCAATGCATTGAAATTAGAAACAGATCTAAAAAGTTATGATATTGCAGGTGGTTTACCAAAATTATATTAATGTTAAATCAATATTAAATATTAAATAATTTAATTCTATTAAGTAATGTAATTTTAAAAACTTTTAGTTTAATTTTTGTAGTGACAGAGTTGAATTTATTGTCTAGTTCTAGTGAATTCCAGAAATATTTTAAAGGTAAAAATAAATAATATCAAATTATTTACAAATCGCTGCTTAAATCTATTAAAAAATTCAATTCTTGACAAATTGACTTGTAAATCACAAATTTTACATAATTTTAACTTTTGGTTTAAACTACAAGTGAAGAAACATTTATGAAGATATGAAAAAATCTTTGCATTGTCTTTTTTTAATTTTAATTTCAAACTTCAAAATTTCAACTAAATCTATTGAATAAGTTGAAAAATGTAGGTAATTCTGTTGCCAGAAATCAAGGGCAATGAAAATGTAACAAATTTCAACTTGAGCCAAAAAAATTATTGACACAAGTTTTTGATAATCTTATTTTTTATCAAAATAAATATGTACTTAATTAAAAAACGAGGTTCTTTTTTAAATATGTCGTTATATAAAATTAGTATTACAACAGGAAATATAGTCAAAGTCGTAGGTATTATCGCCAGATATTCATTCGTACTGCAATACTAACATAAATAGGTATTAACGCTACACAATATTCGGTATTCACGCACTTTGTTACAAATGTTCTAAATGATGAAGATAATCAAAACCAGAGAGACGATAATTCCCACTTAAGTGGGTGTTGAAGCCTGAATGAGTCGATTATGTATTATTATGAAATAATTTAAAAAGGAGAGCAGTAAAATATAATTTCAAGATTAGATAAAATAATATCAATTAAACGCACAATTATTAAAAATATATTTGTTATTACAGATTTGTATGTAAAAAGCCGTCAGAATCCTTAAACATATTTTATGAATCATGGTGCATCAAAGATATTTTACTAAAACGGTATTACTATTAGCTGTTTGGATAATATTAATATTCGGAATTTACAAATTAAAAAATGATTATACAACTGTTAAGAATATGTTGGAATCACATATAAAAAGTATAGAATCTAATTTTTTTTTAAATGGCAATAAAAAAATTAATTTTAAACATGACGAAATTACAAATATTACTCGTCCAAATTTTCTTGATCTTCAATTTGACAATATATACTGGCAAACACTGAACATAACAAAAAAAGGGACAATAAAACTCTTTAATGCTTTTTACGATGAGAGAAATGAATCGAAAATTGGACCATCAATTCGTATTATTACTTTAATAAATCTAGTAGAAATGAATAATGTTGAAACTTATTGTCAATTATGGTTCAAAGGAGTAGAAAATCCTATAATTACTAAAACAATTGAATATAAACTCATTTGGTTTAAGCATTGGGGTTTGTTAACATTTTATCTCCCATTTTTGATAACTTGTCCATATGATTTTAACCGATATCAAGAAATACCAGAAGGAGTTTCACTGGTTACCAAAAAATGGCATCAAGCAGAAAATTATTTGAAGATTTTAAATAAACGTCCTGTACAGAATAAAGGGAAAAAACCTATAGCTGTTTGTGTTAAAGATTTCAATTCTGATGATCAAAATAAAGTTGCAATACGATTAATTGAATGGATTGAATTAATTCGAATTTTGGGTGCTGACAAAATTTTCATATATCAGCACCATGCAACAGGAATTATACGGAAAGTATTTGATTATTATGAACGTTGTGGAATTTTGGAAATAGTAAAATTATCTTATCCAAATGGTCTGAGTCTGAGTGAATCTAAAGAAGTGATATCGTTAAATGACTGTTTATACAGAAATATTTATTTATATAAATATATAGCCATATTTGATATTGATGAAATGATCATACCAAAACATCCAGATGATATGTCTTGGTTGGATTTATTGGAACGAATAAACCATAATCAAGCAAAGAATAAAACGTGTGCTAGTTATATGTTTCGAAATATTTATTATTCAGATGATCTTCAGCATAATAATTCGAATTCGGACATTCCACAATATTTACATATTTTAAAAAATGTCATTAGGCCAACTAATTATACTCCTTATTGGCATGCAGTTAAAGCATTTCATAATACTGAAATAGTTAAAACTGTTCACAATCATTATCCAATGTCATTTTTGTATAATAAATATCCAAAACCATTTCAAGTTAATCGTTCAATGGATAATAGATATTGTTTGGGTTTGTACATAAATACTGAATTTGGACATTTGGCCCATTACCGACGAATCTGTCCAATCGAAATAAAAGAGATTTGTAAATATTTGCGTAAAAATACAATGGAAGATAAAACTGTTTGGAAATATAAAGATGAACTCATAAAACAATCAACGAAAGTTATAAATATGTTAAAATTAATAAAAATTGATAAAAATTAACAGCAACAAAAATAGATTTAATGTAAATTTAATAAAAAATAAACTGTGTTTTTTTATAATTTACCCAAATGCGCGGATAAACGTTTAATAGCCACTGATGATGTTATTACTGATGAGGTTACATTTTAGAATGGTGGGAAGATGAAGATGACCAGTTTTTTTTATACTTTGAAGATGTTGATAATAGTAGCCCAATTATAAATAAAGATAATAATGATATAGAAAATATTTTAGAATATTTATGTATGTACTCGTATTCAATTTTAAAGGGTCGAAATCAACCTAAAAAACGATTTGACTAAAACTTTTCATGCCGTTTTTGAAGTCGGAGAGTCCAACAATGCAAAAGAAAAACAATCCGGATACGCGTTACGTATAAAAAGTATCTTTTCAAATTATACTATTTTATGTTCATAATGGGCAATGTAGCATTTCTGCTACAATAGGAAAAATCGATATCCAGATCGTAAAATAGGTTCTACAGCTCTTTTATTATACCTTAGACAACTGTCCCTTAGACAACTGTGATATGTTTTTTTTAAACAAAATCAAAAAATTGAAAAATGGCTGCCTTATTATACAAAATTCAGAATTCTATATTTTTTATAAATGTAAGATTTTATGTATTAAACAACAATTAACGACTTTACTTTATTATAATTTCAACAAAATCTACTAGGTACTACTGAAATTTGTAGCCGGAGTTTTAGTGGGTTCATGGGAAACTCATATATGAGGAGTGCAGTTTCCGAACAATATTTAATTTATATATTAAAATGCACATGCTCTACAATTATTAACTGATTCCAATGAAATATTGGGTTTACAGTTTCAGTGGATCTATATCAAAATTTCTAATTAAAAAAAAAATACATTATACAGTAGGTCTCTTTTTATACAGCTTAGTTTTGTCATGAACATGCTGTTGGCACTTTAAAGAAGTTTTTTGCTGTTGGAACTTTAAAGAAGTTTTTTCAACAGTTTTAATGTGTCCTTCACCATCATTAAAGAGGTACCTGAAACATGTTGTTAAATTGGTGTTTTCAGATGAGTGGAATTTGTACAAATAGCTGTTGGACATAATCACTGATCACTGTTAAAGATAACTACGAGATATGTACTGCCATTAGATAGCAGTCTTTTTTTTAAAAAATTGAACTTGCTTATTTTGTTAACTTTAAACAATTTTATTACATTGAATTTAGCATTGAATTTAGAAACAGATCTAAAAAGTTATGATATTACAGGTGGTTTATAAAAATTATATTGGTGTTAAATCAATATTAAATATTCAGTAATTTAATTCTATTAAGTAATGTAATTTTAAAAACTTTTAGTTAAATTTTTGCTGTGACAGAAATGAATTTATATAGTCAAGTTCTAGTGAATACTACAAATATTTTAAAGGTAAAAATAAACTTAGGCAGTTTTCTTTACGAGAAAGAGGAAAGATATGAAGTTATATATCTAGGAGTATAGTTGAAGCACATATATTGGCTATAATACATAAAATTGTATCAGTGCTAACAATAAAACGCTACATTATTACCAAAACATATATCCTTCTACAAAATATTCATTACAAATGTTCTAAAGGACATAATAATTATTATATTTTAGAAATTTCTCTTAATTATTAATATGATAAAATATGGAAAACGTAAATTCCTGTCACTTTAAATAGGAGCGCAGTAAAATATAATTTCAAGATTAGATAAAATAATATCAATTAAACGCACAATTATTAAAAATATATTTGTTATTACAGATTTGTATGTAAAAAGCCGTCAGAATCCTTAAACATATTTTATGAATCATGGTGCATCAAAGATATTTTACTAAAAAGGCATTACTATTAGCTGTTTGGATAATACTAATATTCGGAATTTACAAATTAAAAAATGATTATACAACTGCAAAGAATATGTTAGAATCATATATAAAAAGTATACAATCAAAACATTTTTTAAATGGCAATAGAAAATTTAATTTTAATGGCAATCATATTACAGATGACGAAACTACAAATATTACTAGGCCTAAATTTCCTGATCTTCAATTTGACAATATATACTGGCAAACACTGAACATAACAAAAAATGGGACAATAAAACTCTTTAATGCTTTTTACGATGATAGAAATGAATCGAAAATTGGACCATCAATTCGTATTATTACTTTAATAAATCTAGTAGAAATGAATAATGTTGAAACTTATTGTCAATTATGGTTCAAAGGAGTAGAAAATCCTGTAATTACTAAAACAATTGAATATAAACTCATTTGGTATAAACAATGGGGATCGTTAACATCTTACCTCCCATTTTTGATAACTTGTCCATATGATTATAACCGATATCAAGAAATACCGGAGGGAGTCTCACTGGTTACCAAAAACTGGCATCAAACAGAAAATTATTTGAAGATTTTAAATAAACGTCCTGTACAGAATAAAGGGAAAAAACCTATAGCTGTTTGTGTTAAAGATTTCAATTCTGATGATCAAAATAAAGTTGCAATACGATTAATTGAATGGATTGAATTAATTCGAATTTTGGGTGCTGACAAAATTTTCATATATCAGTATCATGCAACCGGAAATATACGCAAAGTCTTTGATTATTATGAACGTAATGGAATTTTGGAAATAATAAAATTATCTTATCCAAATGGAGTAAATCTATTGAGTAAACCTAAACAGGTGATATCATTAAATGATTGTTTATACAGAAATATTTATTTATATGATTATATAGCAATATTTGATATTGATGAAATGATTATACCAAAACATCCAGATGATATGTCTTGGTTGGATTTATTGGAACGAATGAAACATAATCAGCCATACAATAAAACCTGTGCCAGTTTTATTTTTCGAAATATTTACTATTTCGATGATCTTCAACATGATCACAATTGGCATATCGAAATTCCACAATATTTACATATTTTAAAAAATGTCATTAGACCAATTAATTATACTCCTTATTGGCATGCAATTAAAGCATTTCATAATACCGAATTAGTTAAAACGGTTCACAATCATTATCCAATATCATTTTTACATATTAATAAAGCAATGTCGTTGAAGCTTAATCGTGCAATGGCTAAAATATATTGTATGGCTTTCCACATACATCCTGAAATTGGTTATTTGGCACATTACCGCCAAGTTTGTCCGATCAGGATGGCAGAGGCTTGTATATATTTGCGTAAAAATACAATGGAAGATAAAACTGTTTGGAAATATAAAGATGAACTCATAAAACAATCAACGAAAGTTATAAATATGTTAGAATTAATAAATTTTGATAAAAATTATACTTAACAAATAAAAAATGCAATTTAATGTAAATTGCATAAAACATTAATAAAAAATAAACTGTGTTTTTTTTTATAATTAATGTTTTCTCTTATTTTTATCTGCAATACTCTAAGTACATAATGAAATGTATAATGGCCGGCTTAATGTACAAATTTCGGAATTCTTCTATATTTATTATAAAAAGAATTTTTGTATTAAACAAAACCTGTCAGTTAGTTTTCTTTGGTTTGCTTTGTGCTTCAACAATTTTAATTTTTAGAGAAGTGGATAGTGCTGCTCTTGACAGTGCTGTGTAAAATTGCTTATGAGTAAAGGGAGATTCAGGTAATGTTTGGCATCGTTATTTATTTATTGATATTGCATATGCAAGAAGTGCTGGAAATCGATGTCTGATGGTTAAATTTAAAGACAAGACTGGATTGTTTAATATATCAGAGATATTATTGGAATGAAGTGTGTAGTAACCTTTTCTTTGACTTTTAAAATTTCAACTTGTTCTACGTTGCTTCGAAATTTGGTAACTTATAATTTTGTTCCATTACAGATTACACGACTTCATCGTATTATATTTTCGACTGACGTTCGTATATTTCGGTAACATTACGTAATGCAGTCACCGCCGTAACCAACCGTTTCCGATGAAAATTTAATATCGCATATTAAACACATAAAATGTCATATAAATGTTTAATGTATAGGTAGCCTTAAATTATTTAAGACATATACACAATTTCAAGACTTTAGAAGAAAGTTTATGTTAAATTTCTTTGACCAGTTCAAAAAATTTGAAATTTTCTGTGTTCAAAGAAATTTGCGACGAGATTGTTTTTTTTGTTTGTTTGTGTTTGTGTGGTTTGACAGTTGAATTTAAGTTCAACTGTGCGTTAGTTGAACTGTGCGTTAGCTGAAATAATTTAAATATTTCAGCTAACGCACATTCCATAACTTTATTCAGTTAATTTATAATTTAATATTCAATACTTTTCTGGACAAACAATAATTTCAAAATCATTTTTTTTTTAACTTTATCAGCTGACAATTGAAACTTCAAAATTACTGCTGTGAATTGGAAAAGTACATATATTGGTATTGCTAAATGGAGGGGTAAATCTTGCTAAAAATCGTTATTTTTGAAAAGTGATCTAGATAAAAAAAAAGATTGATTTTTTTGGTCAAAGAAATTTAACATTAGTACAAAACTTTCATACCTTTGTAGCGACGGCTTGTACTTGGATATTCAGTTAGAAAAGATTTCTAATCAGATGTCTGTCAAACTATGGAGTAAGTTAGCATGCCTGAATGTAGAGAAAAACCTAATTTGGAGTCGGTAGCTTCAGTGAGTCCAAGGCAAAGTATAGCTTAGTTTTAGTTAATATATTTAATTATATGTTCTAGACTCTAGCTAGAGACAGTATTCTTGTTGGTGTTTATAAAATATGTGGTTCGTATCTTCATAGTATATGTGCTTAAAATTCCGTTTGCCTAAGAGCATATATTTTATTTTTTATTCCATTTTAATGGAATTTAGTATACAGCTTTGTTTTATCGTGAAAAGGGTTTTGGGTCTTAAAGTTATTTTTGCAATATATTTAATGTCCCCTTCACCATAATCCAAAATGTTATGCTGAAGCATGTTGCTAAAAATTGGTGTCTTAATGGATGCGCAGTTTTTGCAGCGTTTTTTTTTTACAAAGATAAGTTCGACAAATGAATTCTCTCTAGTAACAAGTTTTTTTTTTTTAAAAAAAAATGGAACTTGTTAATTTTTATTCTAGGTCTCCATGTATCAATACTTATTATTACTGTGTCAAGTGAATGCATTGAAATTAGAAACAGATCTAAAAAGTTATGATATTGCAGGTGGTTTATAAAAATTATATTGGTGTTAAATCAATATTAAATATTAAATAATTTAATTCTATTAAGTAATGTAATTTTAAAAACTTTTAGTTTAATTTTTGTAGTGACAGAGTTGAATTTATTGTCTAGTTCTAGTGAATTCCAGAAATATTTTAAAGGTAAAAATAAAAAATATCAAATTATTAGAATTTGTTTAAATCTATGGCAAATTCTTGACAAATTGACTTTTAAATCGCTATGATTTGTTGGCAAATAATACAAGTTTTACATGATTTTGAATTTTGGTTAAAAACTTATATAAAAAAATCTTTGCATTAGCTTTTTCTCTTTATATTTTAAACTTCAAAATTTTGACCAAAACTATTGAGGAAGTTAATAAATGTGGGTAATTATGTTATCAGAAATCAAGGGCAATAAACTTGACTTAAAAAATTATTTACACAATTTTTGATATTATTATTTTCTCAACAAAAATATTTATTTTATAAATAAATATCAATTCAATATCAAAGTTTTTTTTAAATGTGTTTTATATTAAATCAGATGTAAAATTAGTATTACAATAGGAAATATACGCAAAGTCATAGGTATTATTATTATCTATAGAAATTCATTCGGGCTTCAAAAGTCACATAAATGGGAATTACCGCCCAAATATAGTGGGTCTAGATATTCTCGATCTCTTTTACAGAATAGTTATTACAAATGTTTTAAGTGCTGAAAGATAATCAATGACCGAGGGGCAATAATTCTATTTCGAAACATATTAATTATTTTACTGTAGAAATTTCTCTTACTTATTAATATGATAAAATATGGAAAACATCAATTCCTGTCACTTTAAATAGGAGCGCAGTAAAATATAATTTCAAGATTTGATAAAATAATATCAGTTAAACGAACAATTATTAAAAATATATTTGTTATTACAGATTTATATGTAAAAAGACGTCAGAATCCTTAAACATATTTTATGAATCATGGTGCATCAAAGATATTTTACTAAAAAGGTATTACTATTAGCTGTTTCGATAATATTAATATTCGGAATTTACAAATTAAAAAATGATTATACAACTGCAAAAAATATGTTAGAATCACATATAAAAAGTATAGAATCTAATTTTTTTTTATATGGCAATAGAAAACTTAATTTTAAAGATGACGAAATTACAAATATTACTCGGCCAAATTTTCCTGATCTTCAATTTGACAATATATACTGGCAAACACTGAACATAACAAAAAATGGGACAATAAAACTCTTTAATGCTTTTTACGATGATAGAAATGAATCGAAAATTGGACCATCAATTCGTATTATTACTTTAATAAATCTAGTAGAAATGAATAATGTTGAAACTTATTGTCAATTATGGTTCAAAGGAGTAGAAAATCCTGTAATTACTAAAACAATTGAATATAAACTCATTTGGTTTAAACAATGGCGTTTGTTAACATCTTATCCTCCATTTTTGATTACTTGTCCATTTGATTTTAATCAATTTCAAGAAATACCAGAAGGAGTTTCACTGGTTGCCAAAAAATGGCATCAAGCAGAAAATTATTTGAAGATTTTAAATAAACGTCCTGTACAGAATAAAGGGAAAAAACCTATCGCTGTTTGTGTTAGAAATTTCAATTTTGATGATCAAAATAAAGTTGCAATACGATTAATTGAATGGATTGAATTAATTCGAATTTTGGGTGCTGACAAAATTTTCATATATCAGTATCATGCAACCGGAAATATACGCAAAGTCTTTGATTATTATGAACGTAATGGAATTTTGGAAATTGTAAAATTATCTTATCCAAATGGCGTGCATATAAATAATATAGTTAATGAGGTGATACCATTAAATGATTGTTTATACAGAAATATTTATTTATATGATTATATAGCAATATTTGATATTGATGAAATGATCATACCAAAACATCCAGATGATATGTCTTGGTTGGATTTATTGGAACGAATAAACCATAATCAAACAAAGAATAAAACGTGTGCGACTTATATGTTTCGAAATATTTATTTTTCAGATGATCTTCAGCATAACAATTCGAATTCGGACATTCCACAATATTTACATATTTTAAAAAATGTACTTAGGCCAACTAATTATACTGCTCTCCATATAGTTAAATCTTTTCAAAGTACTGAATTAGTTAAAACTGTTCACAATCATTATCCAATATCATTTTTGTATAATAAATATCCAATATCATTGAAGAGTAATCGTTCTATGGTTAATGGACGTTGTATGGTTTTGCACGTTAATACTGAATTTGGTCATTTGGCCCATTACCGACGAATTTGTCCGCTCGAGATAGAAGACATTTGTAAATATTTGCGTAAAAATACAATGGAAGATAAAACTGTTTGGAAATATAAAGATGAACTCATAAAACAATCAACGAAAGTTATAAATATGTTAGAATTAATAAATTTTGATAAAAATTATACTTAACAAATAAAAAATGCAATTTAATGTAAATTGCATAAAACATTAATAAAAAATAAACTGTGTTTTTTATCTGCAATACTCTAAGTACATAATGAAATGTATAATGGCCGGCTTAATGTACAAATTTCGGAATTCTACTATATTTATTATAAAAAGAATTTTTGTACTAAACAAACCCTGTCAGTTTGCACATGATACGCGAACTGCGGATTGCGATTTGCGACGGATACAGCAGATATTTTATAGACGGAAGCTTAGTGTCGAGTTCGCTATGAAGTACTATACAAATTATAATATCTATTTTTAATTTCACGAATTTTTCACGATGAATTGGATTGGATACCTATAAGAGTGTAATCAGAACCCGAATTTTTCTCCTAATTTCTTAAATTTGTATGAACATTTCACTTCACATCGAGCTCGATACTAAAAGATTAAGTTTGTTTGACCATTTCCTTTGACTTTGACAGATAAGGCGGACAATAAAATTAATTTAATTATTTTAGCTTTACTTTACAGTAATTATTATATTTTTGTTATGTTTTTTCTATTTTTATAAATATAAAATAATGAAATAAAAAGTTATATTTTTCCTTTGGTCAACTCTTTATTTTTCCTTCCGCCAAATTTATTAGAAATCCGTCGTGTTATAAAAAAAAATATTCCCACATCAAATTAATATCTCATTTGCCAAAAACTTCAAAATTTAACATACGACAAGCAATTTTAATCAGAGAGGTGACGAAAAGCTGACAGCGTACACTCATGCGTAAAGAGGAAGCTAAAAAAATGTAGAAAAAAATGACAAGTAGAGGGAGCAGACAACGATAACCACGATAACTAGTAGTTAAGTTTAACAGTGATTTATGTCCAAAGACAGAGTAAATATTTGTGCAAAACAAAATTATTTTATGTTTAAATTACATTTTATTTTTAGAGACATGTTCGAGGTATGGGGTCACCCATATCTCCGTTTTTTAATTGAAATATTTATGAATAATTTAAAAAAAAATGTATGTAATTTTTTTACAAAGCTAACTAACTCTGTTTATTACAAAGGTACTATATTAATTACAAATGAATGTTGAAGAAAACTACGATAATTAGATAGCAGTGTTTAAAATTGAAACTTTTAATATTTATTTTAGGTCTCTTATGTATCAATACTTTTAAAAAAAATTATTAATGTGTCAAAGCATTGAATTTAGAAACATTGAATTAAGAAAGTTATGATATTGCAGGTTGTTCATCATGAATTTATAGTCAAGTTCTAGTGAGTACCACAATTATTTTAAAGGTAAAAATAAATATTTGATATATTTGTAATAAAGTAACATTTTGCTAATACACAAATTTGTTTAAATCTTAGAAAAATCAAATCCCTGACAATTTGAGTCATAAATAATTATGATGTATTGGCAAATGATACAAGTTTTACATGATTTTGATTTTTGGTTTAAAAATACTACTGAAGAAATAAAATTATAAGTGAAAAAACAAGTGAAGAAATAAAAAAAAATCTTTGCATTAGTTTTCTTTTCTTCTAATTTCAAACTTCATAATTTCGGCCAAATTTATTAACATATCAGTTGTTGTTGGTTTTGTTTTTATATTATATGAGATATAAATAAAATTAGTATTACAACAGAAAAATACAGAGTGGCTGGAAAAACTCAGACAGTTTTCTTTACGAGAAACAGGTAAGATATGAAGTTAAATATCTAGGAGTATAGTTGGATGACATTTGAAGCACATATATTGGCTATAATACATAAAATTGTATCAGTGCTAATAATAAAATGCTACATTAGCACCTAAACATATATCCATTTACAGAATAGTCATTACAAATGTTCTAAAGGACATAATAATTATTATATTTTAGAAATTTCGCTTATTTATTAATATGATTAAATATAGAAAACAGAAAACATCAATTCCTGTCAATATAAATAAGAGAGCAGTAAAATATAATTCCAAGAATAATATAACTTAATCGAACAATTATTAAAAATATATTTGTTATTACAGTTTTGTATGTAAAAAGCCGTCAGAATCCTTAAACATATTTTATGAATCATGGTGCATCAAAGATATTTTACTAAAAAGATATTACTATTAGCTGTTTGGATAATATTAATATTCGGAATTTACAAATTAAAAAATGATTATACAACTGTGAAGAATATGTTAGAATCATATATAAAAAGTATGGGCTTTAAAATATTTTTAAATGGCAATAGAAAACTTAATTTTAAACATTACGAAATTACAAATATTACTCGGCCAAATTTTCCTGATCTTCAATTTGACAATATATACTGGCAAACACTGAACATAACAAAAAATGGGACAATAAAACTCTTTAATGCTTTTTACGATGATAGAAATGAATCGAAAATTGGACCATCAATTCGTATTATTACTTTAATAAATCTAGTAGAAATGAATAATGTTGAAACTTATTGTCAATTATGGTTCAAAGGAGTAGAAAATCCTGTAATTACTAAAACAATTGAATATCAACTCATTTGGTTTAAGCATTGGGGTTCGTTAATATCTTATCTCCCATTTTTGATAACTTGTCCATATGATTTTAACCGATATCAAGAAATACCAGAAGGAGTTTCACTGGTTACCAAAAAAAGGCATCAAGTTGAAAATTATTTGAAGATTTTAAATAAACGTCCTGTACAGAATAAAGGGAAAAAACCTATTGCTGTTTGTGTTAAAGATTTCAATTCTGATGATCAAAATAAAGCAATACAATTAATTGAATGGATCGAATTAATTCGAATTTTGGGTGCTGACAAAATTTTCATATATCAGTATCATGCAACCGGAAATATACGCAAAGTCTTTGATTATTATGAACGTTATGGAATTTTGGAAATTGTAAAATTAGCTTATCCAAATGGTCTGCGGCCGAGTGATTCTAAAGAAGTGATATCGTTAAATGACTGTTTTTACAGAAATATTTATTTATATGATTATATAGCAATATTTGATGTTGATGAAATGATCATACCAAAGCATCCATATGATATGTCTTGGATGGATTTATTGGAACGAATAAACCATAATCAAACAAAGAATAAAACTTGTGCTAGTTATATGTTTCGAACTATTTATTATTCAGATGATCTTCAGCATAACAATTCGAATTCGGACATTCCACAATATTTACATATTTTAAAAAATGTCATTAGGCCAACTAATTATACTGCTTACCATGCAGTTAAATCTGTTCAAAGTACTGAATTAGTTAAAACTGTTCACAATCATTATCCAATGTCATTTTTGTATAATAAATATGCAATACCATCGAGTAATTATTCTATGGGTAATGGACCTTGTATCATTTTGTACGTAAATACTGAATTTGGTCATTTGGCCCATTACCGACGAGATTGTCCGATTCAGATTTGTAAATATTTGCGTAAAAATACAATGGAGGATAAAACTGTTTGGAAATATAAAGATGAACTCATAAAACAATCAAATAAAGTTATAAATATGTTAAAATTAATAAAATTTGATAAAAATTATACTTAACAAAAAAAAAATTGCAATTTAATGTAAATTGCATAAAACATTAATAAATAATAAACTGAGTCTTTTTGTAATTAATGTTTTCTTTTATTTTCATCTGCAATACTCTGAGTACATAATGAAATGTATAATGGCCCGGCTTAATGTACAAATTTCGGAATTCTACTATATTTATTATAAAAAGAGTTTATGTATTAAACAAACCCTGTAATTTTTCCTTGATTTGTTTTGTGCTTCAACAATTTTAATTTTTCAATTCAATTCAATTCAAAAAGTATTTTATTAAAAGTATTTATAAAGTTTTACATGTTCTTTTACGAGTAGTATGAAATACTATGAAGTCTGGTGATGGGTTGGATGGTCAAAAAAAAAGTTCGCTGTATAGACTAAGGTAGAAGTTAGTAGCCTGAGGGGGTCCATGCTAAAATTTCCGATTAATATTTCATATGTTCTAGATCATATGGTAAATATTATCCAATTTCAATGAAATTTTGTACGCAGGTTGGATTCGTGATTACGCATATTTATACTTATTATAGTTAGTTATTTTAATGATATTATTTATTATTAAAGAAATAAAAATATAAAATTAAATCAATAAATAATAAAGATGAGCAATTTTGAAGAAAGCACTGTTTGTTACAAAGATAATGTTAATTACAAAAAACTTTTGGACATAAATCGCTGTTAAACATACTACGAGTTATCTGTTCCCCCTAGTTAGCAGCTTTTTTTATTAGTTTTATGAAAAATACAAAAATTCATTGGCTTATAGCCGTCTGCTTTTTTTTGTTTTTATATATATTTATTACTTATTATTGATGTAAATATTTCTTTATATTTATATTGTATTATCATTTCATTATTTATTATAATTATTATTTTTATATGTACTCCTCTTGTATTAATTTCCTGTATTTATATGCATCCGCTGTGTAACTGATTTCCATTCCTTCATCTACGCTTAATACATTCCTATTAAAATATATTTTTCTTATTTCTCCCAGTATAGGACATTCTTTTAAGAAATGGAAAATATTTTCCTCTCTGTGCAAATTACAGATTGTTCACGTTGACGTTTCCGTATTTATATGCGGTGTATAATTTAGATTTACTAATTCCCCTCTAATTTTAAAAATTGTTGCAATTTCAGATGTTTTATATCTATCATTGAAATAATTATTTTCGCCAAGTTCATGATTCATATTTATATATACAGCTTGATGTTTTCGCCTTATGCAAATATTGTTTCCTAAATTCTTGATCTATTTTTCTAATTAGTTTATATAATTGATTTTGCCATATTTCTACGTCAAATTCATTTAAATTCATATCTATATCGTGTTCTTCTGCTTATTTTATCCAATGTTTTATGTGTAGTTCTTGTTTTCGATTTATAATTTTTGAAATTTTATATGTTAACCTTCCGTTATCTTCTGCCATAGTTTTACTTACATAATCCACATTTAGCTTTAAGGTATAGAGATATAGTGGTGCAAGACCGGTTTTCGCGTAAATTATGTAGTCTGGAGAGTTATTTGGTAATTTAAAAATTCTTTCTGTAAAATATTATTGTATGTTTTCAACATATTCATACTGTGTATCTCTTCAAGTTTGTGCTGCATAACACATGACGGATCTAATAACTGATATCAATATTTTATACTTAACGGAGTATGGCACATTACCATTTCCTAATAAATTTTTCCATGTTCCATTTAGTGCTGCTGTTGCTTGATTATACTTCTCTTCCAGATGTTTATACATAGTACTCAGTTTTGATGTTCAAATCACTCCTAAATACTTATATTCTATTCATTCACGATATCTATTTTCGTTCCATCGTAATACCAATTTTATTTTTTTGCCAATCTTCCCCCCGATTTTTTTTTTAAATTTTTAGAGAAGTGGATTGTGTTGCTCTTGACAGGGCTGTGTAAAATTATGAATGAGTAAAGGTAGATTCAGGAAATGTTTGGCCTCGTTATTTATTTATTTGATATTGTATATGCAAGAAGTACTGGAAATCGATGTCTGATGGTTAAATTTAAAGACAAGACTGGATTGTTTGATATATCTCAGAGATATTATTGGAATGAAGTGTGTAGTAACCTTTTCTTTGACTTTTAACATTTCAACTTTTTCCACGTTCCTTCGAAATTCTGTAATTTATAATTTTGTTCCATTACACGACTTCATCGTATTATATTTTCGACTGACGTAATTTTCAGTAACATTACGATGAAAATCGGTTTCCCATGAAAATTGAATATCGCATATTATACACATATAATATCATATAAATGTTTAATGTATAGGTAGCATTAAATTACTTAAGAGCTATACACTATTTTCAAGACTTTGGAAGAAATTTAGTACAAAATTTTCAAACATTTGTAGCGACGCCTTGTACTTGGGTATTCAGTTCGAATCATTTGGTGTTCTATCATTCTGTGTCACAAATATTTAAAAATTGTAATATTAAATATAAATTTGATTTTGGATAATAAAATATTTCGATATCCATTTATTAAATTGTGAAGTTTTTTTGGAAGATAAAAAATATGAATAATTCCATTTATTGAACAAAATGTAATATAGGGTGATTATAATGATATAAAATTTTACTCATAAGAACTATAAATTTAACATCAAATGAATTGAAATAAAAAGTTTGAATAAATGTCTTAAATATATAGCATAAAATAAGAAGTGAAGATGTCACAATCACAATAGCTATAGAGAATTGCATACAATACAAATTTAAGATATTTATGCCACGATTTAATACGCATCAATAACACTATTATTTTGCGAACACAAATGACAAAAAAAGCATGATATATATTAAAGCTTACGTTTAATTTAATAATTCCAAAGCCTTATCTCGAAATGTCACTTTTCGAGCTAACAGTAGTTGATATTAGGGTTTCAAAAAGTGCTCTTTCGTTTACTGCCATCAGATTTTTCACATTCTTTTTCATTCCTGAGATATTAAGATTAATCCTAATTTTTGTCATTTATTTTGGCTAATTCTTTATCGTGTGTTTAACAAAAACTGAACTTACGAATATAAAAGCCAAAAACGAATTAATTAGTCCATATTTATCGTATATTCCAAACAGCTAAATATAATTTTTAAAAAAAAATACAATTATCAATTATCTTCATTTGAATTACAGATTTTTTATGTTTATAATTATCATATAGGTGCCTTTTATGTTCATTATGTCCAAACTTAGAGTAAATAAACAGGAGACGCTATTCAGCTATTTTGCCCCTACGAACTCGGTCGCCATTTTTTAGAGCTTTTATTTGTCAGAAAAACTGAGATTAGTGCACATTTGCTGTCAAAAAAAATCTATTATAAGAGCTGATGAGTGCTTTTTTTACTTGTCAGAAAAACTGAGATTATTAAAGCTTTTTAAAAAGTCGTAGTCGTAGCCAGGATAATTTTGATATGAGGCGCGGTTAGTATTTTTGACTGAATTATTAAAAAATATATATTTTAGATTTCCCAAGGAGACAAAAAATAAAATTAAATGGTTTTCTACTGTAAATATGTTAGCCGAGGATTTGTATTTTATATTCATAACTAATCTCAAAAATATTTACAATTTATATAAATCTATCATTTGGTATATTAAATATATATAAAAAAACCTTTTCTTAAATAAAAAGAGCTTTTATACAATGGCTGCAGTTTTTAAAGCCGTCACTACAAAAAAAAAACATCTCTTTTTCCCCCACAAAAAATGGAGACACGATTTTATCGATATAGCGTCTCCTGTATATTTTCTCTAAGTGTCCAAATAATAATTGACAGTTCCACCAATATATTTTTAACAGATAAAATTAATTATTTTGAAAGCCGCGGGCCAAACAAACTTAACCCTCTAATGCATGAAGTTTTATTTTACTTTGTAAAATAATTTGGTTATAAAATAATTTTGGTGCACGGTAAGCGGTAACACAAGAAAAGCCCAATCGGTGAATCCGTTTTGAGGCGGTGCTATGCATTTAATTTTTTTATATGTTTATATAAAAAAAATATTATTTTGTATTGTGGAAATTATAAACACATTCACTCCCGATTATTACATGATTGCCATTAAAATGATCAACACTACAATCATCTCCTTTATCTTTTTCAAATTCCAAAATTTTTATAATTTTTCATCTGACACAGCAGATATTTTATAGAGGGAAGCTTAGTGTCGAGTTCGCTATGAAGTACTATACAAATTATAATATCTACTTTTAATTTCACGATGAATTGGATACCTATAATAGTGTAGTCAGAACCCGATTTTTTCTCCTAATTTCAAAATCTTAAATTTGTATGAACATTTCACTTCACATCGAGCTCGATACTAAAAGATTTAGTTTGTTTGGCCATTTCCTTTGACAATAAAATTTAATTTAATTATTTTAGCTTTACTTTACAGTAATTATTATATTTTTGTTATGTTTTTTCTATTTTTATAAATATAAAATAATAAAATAAAAAGTTATATTTTTCCTTTGGTCAACTCTTTATTTTTCCTTCCGCCAAATTTATTAGAAATCCGTCGTGTTATAAAAAAAATTATTCCCACATCAAATTAATATCTCATTTGCCAAAAACTTCAAAATTTAACATACGACAAGCAATTTTAATCAGAGGTGACGAAAAGCTGACAGCGTACACTCATGCGTAAAGAGGAAGCTAAAAAAATGTAGAAAAAAATGACAAGTAGAGGGAGCAGACAACGATAACCACGATTCCACGATAACTAGTAGTTAAGTTTAACAGTGATTTATGTCCAAAGACAGAGTAAATATTTGTGCAAAACAAAGTTATTTTATGTTTTATTACATTTTATTTTTAGAGACATGTTCGAGGTATGGGGTCACCCATATCTCCGTTTTTTAATTGAAATATTTATGAATAATTTAAAAAAAAATGTATGTAATTTTTTTACAAAGCTAACTAACTCTGTTTATTACAAAGGTACTATATTAATTACAAATGAATGTTGAAGAAAACTACGATAATTAGATAGCAGTGTTTAAAATTGAACCTTTTAATTATTATTTTAGGTCTCTTATGTATCAATACTTTTAAAAAAATTATTAATGTGTCAAAGCATTGAATTTAGAAACATTGAATTAAGAAAGTTATGATATTGCAGGTTGTTCATCATGAATTTATAGTCAAGTTCTAGTGAGTACCACAATTATTTTAAAGGTAAAAATAAATATTTGATATATTTGTAATAAAGTAACATTTTGCTAATACACAAATTTGTTTAAATCTTAGAAAAATCAAATCCCTGACAATTTGAGTCATAAATAATTATGATGTATTGGCAAATGATACAAGTTTTACATGATTTTGATTTTTGGTTTAAAAATACTACTGAAGAAATAAAATTATAAGTGAAAAAACAAGTGAAGAAATAAAAAAAAATCTTTGCATTAGTTTTCTTTTCTTCTAATTTCAAACTTCATAATTTCGGCCAAATTTATTAACATATCAGTTGTTGTTGGTTTTGTTTTTATATTATATGAGATATAAATAAAATTAGTATTACAACAGAAAAATACAGAGTGGCTGGAAAAACTCAGACAGTTTTCTTTACGAGAAACAGGTAAGATATGAAGTTAAATATCTAGGAGTATAGTTGGATGACATTTGAAGCACATATATTGGCTATAATACATAAAATTGTATCAGTGCTAATAATAAGACACTATAATTCCACCTAAACATATATCCATTTACAGAATAGTCATTACAAATGTTCTAAAGGACATAATAATTATTATATTTTAGAAATTTCTCTTAATTATTAATATGATAAAATATGGAAAACGTAAATTCCTGTCACTTTAAATAGGAGAGCAGTAAAATATAGTTCCAAGATTAGATAAAATAATATCAGTTAAACGAACAATTATTAAAAATATATTTGTTATTACAGATTTGTATGTAAAAAGCCGTCAGAATCCTTAAACATATTTTATGAATCATGGTGCATCAAAGATATTTTACTAAAAAGGCATTACTATTAGCTGTTTGGATAATATTAATATTCGGAATTTACAAATTAAAAAATGATTATACAACTGCAAATAATATGTTAGAATCATATATAAGAAGTGTAGAATTTAATTTTTTTTTAGATGGCAATAGAAAACTTAATTTTAAAGATGACGAAATTACAAATGTTACTCGGCCAAATCTTCCTGATCTTCAATTTGACAATATATACTGGCAAACACTGAATATAACAAAAATTACGAAAATAAAACTTTTTAGTGCATTTTACGATGATAGAAATGAATCGAAAATTGGGCCATCAATTCGTATTATTACTTTAATAAATCTAATAGAAATGAATAATGTTGAAACTTATTGTCAATTATGGTTCAAAGGAGTAGAAAATCCTGTAATTACTAAAACAATTGAATATAAACTCATTTGGTGTAGCGAATGGGGATTGTTAATATCTTATCTCCCATTTTTGATAACTTGTCCATATGATTTTAATGAATTTCAAGAAATACCAGAAGGAGTTTCACTGGTTGCCAAAATATGGCATCAAGCTAAAAATTATTTGAAGATTTTAAATAAACGTCCTGTACTAGATGAAGGGAAAAAACCTTTCGCCGTTTGTGTTAGAAATTTCAATTTTGATGATAAAAATAATGTTGCAATACGTTTAATTGAATGGATTGAATTAATTCGAATTTTGGGTGCTGACAAAATTTTCATATATCAGTATCATGCAACCGGAAATATACGCAAAGTCTTTGATTATTATGAACGGGATGGAATTTTGGAAATAGTAAAATTATCTTATCCAAATTGTGTGGTAGATATAAATAATAGAGTTAATGAGGTGATACCATTAAATGATTGTTTATACAGAAATATTTATTTATATGATTATATAGCAATATTTGATATTGATGAAATGATCATACCAAAACATCCAGATGATGTATCATGGTTGGATTTATTGGAACGAATAAACCATAATCAAACAAATAATAAAACGTGTGCTAGTTATATGTTTCGAAATATTTATTATTCAGATGATCTTCAGCATAACAATTCGAATTCGGACATTCCACAATATTTACATATTTTAAAAAATGTACTTAGGCCAACTAATTATACTGCTTACCATGCAGTTAAATCTGTTCAAAGTACTGAATTAGTTAAAACTGTTCACAATCATTATCCAATGTCATTTTTGTATAATGATAGTACAATAACATCGAGTAATTATTCTATGGGTAATGGACCTTGTATCATTTTGTACGTAAATACTGAATTTGGTCATTTGGCCCATTACCGACGAGTTTGTCCGATTAAGATTTGTAAATATTTGCGTAAAAATACAATGGAGGATAAAACTGTTTGGAAATATAAAGATGAACTCATAAAACAATCAAATAAAGTTATAAATATGTTAAAATTAATAAAGTTTGATAAAAATTATACTTAACAAAAAAAAAAATTGCAATTTAATGTAAATTGCATAAAACATTAATAAAAAATAAACTGAGTTTTTTTATAATTAATGTTTTCTTTTATTTTCATCTGCAATACTCTGAGTACATAATGAAATATATAATGGCCCGGCTTAATGTACAAATTTCGGAATTCTACTATATTTATTATAAAAAGAGTTTATGTATTAAACAAACCCTGTAATTTTTCCTTGACTTGTTTTGTGCTTCAACAATTTTAATTTTTCAATTCAATTCAATTCAAAAAGTATTTTAATAAAAGTATTTATAAAGTTTTACATGTTCTTTTACGAGTAGTATGAAATACTATGAAGTCCGGTGATGGGTTGGATGGTCAAAAAAAAAGTTCGCTGTATAGACTAAGGTAGAAGTTAGTAGCCTGAGGGGGTCCATGCTAAAATTTCCGATTAATATTTCATATGTTCTAGATCATATGGTAAATATTATCCAATTTCAATGATATTTTGTACGCAGGTTGGATTCGTGATTACGCATATTTATACTTATTATAGTTAGTTATTTTAATGATATTATTTATTATTAAAGAAATAAAAATATAAAATTAAATCAATAAATAATAAAGATGAGCAATTTTGAAGAAAGCACTGTTTGTTACAAAGATAATGTTAATTACAAAAAACTTTTGGACATAAATCGCTGTTAAACATACTACGAGTTATCTGTTCCCCCTAGTTAGCAGCTTTTTTTATTAGTTTTATGAAAAATACAAAAATCAGAGGTGACGAAAAGCTGACAGCGTACAATCATGCGTAAAGAGGAAGCTAAAAAAATGTAGAAAAAAATGACAAGTAGAGGGAGCAGACAACGATAACCACGATAACTAGTAGTTAAGTTTAACAGTGATTTATGTCCAAAGACAGAGTAAATATTTGTGCAAAACAAAATTATTTTATGTTTAAATTACATTTTATTTTTGGAGACATGTTCGAGGTATGGGGTCACCCATATCTCCGTTTTTTAATTGAAATATTTATGAATAATGTAGAAAAAAATATATGATTTTTTTACAAACCTAACTCTGCTTATTATAAATTCATCATGAATTTATAGTCAAGTTCTAGTGAGTACCACAATTATTTTAAAGGTAAAAATAAATATTTGATATATTTGTAATAAAGTAACATTTGCTAATACACAAATTTGTTTAAATCTTAGAAAAATCAAATCCCTGACAATTTGAGTCAATGATACAAGTTTTACATGATTTTGATTTTTGGTTTAAAAATACTACTGAAGAAATAAAATTATAAGTGAAAAAACAAGTGAAGAAATAAAAAAAAATCTTTGCATTAGTTTTCTTTTCTTCTAATTTCAAACTTCATAATTTCGGCCAAATTTATTAACATATTAGTTGTTGTTGGTTTTGTTTTTATATTATATGAGATATAAATAAAATTAGTATTACAACAGAAAAATACAGAGTGGCTGGAAAATACTGATAAATACTGTTGTCTTTACTAAGATATGAAGTTAAATATCTAGGAGAATAGTTGGATAACGTTTGAAGCTATAAGCTATAATACATAAAGTTGTATCAGTGCTAATAATAAAACGCTGCATTACCACCTAAACATATATCCATTTACAGAATAGTCATTACAAATGTTCTAAAGGACATAATAATTATTATATTTTAGAAATTTCTCTTAATTATTAATATGATAAAATATGGAAAACATCAATTCCTGTCAATTTAAATAAGAGAGCAGTAAAATATAGTTCCAAGATTAGATAAAATAATATCAGTTAAACGAACAATTATTAAAAATATATTTGTTATTACAGATTTGTATGTAAAAAGCCGTCAGAATCCTTAAACATATTTTATGAATCATGGTGCATCAAAGATATTTTACTAAAAAGATATTACTATTAGCTGTTTGGATAATATTAATATTCGGAATTTACAAATTAAAAAATGATTATACAACTGCAAATAATATGTTAGAATCATATATAAGAAGTATAGAACCAAAACATTTTTTAAATAGCAATAGAAAACTTAATGTTAAAGATGACGAAATTAAAAATATTACTCGGCCAAATTTTCCTGATCTTCAATTTGACAATATATACTGGCAAACACTGAATATAACAAAAAATATGACAATAAAACTCTTTAATGCTTTTTACGATGATAGAAATGAATCGAAAATTGGACCATCAATTCGTATTATTACTTTAATAAATCTAGTAGAAATGAATAATGTTGAAACTTATTGTCAATTATGGTTCAAAGGAGTAGAAAATCCTGTAATTACTAAAACAATTGAATATAAACTCATTTGGTATAAACAATGGGGTTTGTTAACATTTTATCTCCCATTTTTGATAACTTGTCCATATGATTTTAACCGATATCAAGAAATACCGGAGGGAGTTTCACTGGTTACAAAAAAATGGCATCAAGCAGAAAATTATTTGAAAATTTTAAATAAACGTCCTGTACAGAATAAAGGGAAAAAACCTATTGCTGTTTGTGTTAAAGATTTCAATTTTAATGATCAAAATAATGTTGCAATACGATTAATTGAATGGATTGAATTAATTCGAATTTTGGGTGCTGACAAGATTTTCATATATCAGTTTCATGCCACAGGGAATATACTCAAAGTGTTTGATTATTATGAACGTAATGGAATTTTGGAAATTATAAAATTATCTTATCCAAATGGGGTAAATCTAATGAGTAAACCTAAACAGGTCATATCATTAAATGATTGTTTATACAGAAATATTTATTTATATGATTATATAGCAATATTTGATATTGATGAAATGATCATACCAAAACATCCAGATGATATGTCTTGGTTAGATTTATTGGAACGAATAAACCATAATCAAACAAAGAATAAAACGTGTGCTAGCTATATTTTTCAAAATATTTTTTATCCAGATGATCTTCAGCATAACAATTCGAATTCGGAAATTCCAGAATATTTACATATTTTAAAAAATGTCATTAGGCAAATTAATTATAGTCCTCTCGGGGATTCAATTAAACCATTTCATAATACTGAATTAGTTAAAACTGTTCACAATCATTATCCAATATCATTTTTACAAAATAATTATCCAGTGTTATTATGGCTTTATCGTTCTATGTTTAATGGACGTTGTTTAGTTTTGCACGTAAATACTGAATATGGTCATTTGGCCCATTACCGACCAATTTGTCAAAACAAGGTAGAAGAGTTTTGTAAATATTTGCGTAGAAATACAATGGAAGATAAAACTGTTTGGAAATATAAAGATGAACTCATAAAACAATCAACGAAAGTTATAAATATGTTAGAATTAATAAATTTTGATAAAAATTATACTTAACAAATAAAAAATGAAATTTTGCATAAAACATTAATAAAAAATAAACTGTGTTTTTTTATAATTAATGTTTTCTTTTATTTTCATCTGAAATATATTTAACAAAGCATTGTTTTTTTTACAAAGATAAGTTCGACAAATGTATTCCCTCTAGTAGCAAGTTTTTTTTTTTAAATAGAACTTGTTAATTTTTATTCTAGGTCTCCATGTATCAATACTTTAAAAAAAACTATTACTGTGTCAAAGCATTGAATTTAGAAACAGATCTAAAAAGTTATGATATTGCAGGTGGTTATATTGGTGTTAAAATAATATTAAATATTAAATAATTTAATTTTATTAAGTAATGTAATTTTAAAAACTTTTAGTTTCATTTTTGTAGTGACAGAGTTGAATTTATTGTCTAGTTCCAGTGAATTCCAGAAATATTTTAAAGGTAAAAATAAATAATATCAAATTATTTACAAATCGCTGCTTAAATCTATTAAAAATTCAATTCTTGACAAATTGACTTGTAAATCACAAATTTTACATAATTTTAACTTTTGGTTTAAACTACAAGTGAAGAAACATGAAGATATGAAAAAATCTTTGCATTGTCTTTTTTTTATTTTAATTTCAAACTTCAAAATTTCAACTAAATCTATTGAATAAGTTGAAAAATGTAGGTAATTCTGTTGCCAGAAATCAAGGGCAATGAAAATGTAAGAAATTTCAACTTGAGCTAAAAAATTATTGACACAAATTGTATTATTATGAAATTGATAGGTTACTCCACAATTAATAAAACAATGATTAAATTATAAATTCTTCATTAATGTAAATTAAAGTTTTTGAGTTAATGACAAAATAATTTATATTAGAAAACGGCATTTTTTTTTTAATTTAAATAGGAGAGCAGTAAAATATAGTTCCAAGATTTGATAAAATAATATCAGTTAAATGAACAATTATTAAAAATATATTTGTTATTACAGATTTGTATGTAAAAAGCCGTCAGAATCCTTAAACATATTTTATGAATCATGGTGCATCAAAGATATTTTACTAAAAAGATATTACTATTAGCTGTTTGGATAATACTAATATTCGGAATTTACAAATTAAAAAATGATTATACAACTGCAAATAATATGTTAGAATCATATATAAAAAGTATAGAATCAAAACATTTTTTAAATGGCAGTAGAAAATTCAATTTTAATGGCAATCATATTACAGATGACGAAACTACAAATATTACTAGGCCTAAATTTCCTGATCTTCAATTTGATAATTTATACTGGCAAACACTGAATATAACAAAAAATGGGACAATAAAACTCTTTAATGCTTTTTACGATGATAGAAATGAATCGAAAATTGGACCATCCATTCGTATTATTACTTTAATAAATCTAGTAGAAATGAATAATGTTGAAACTTATTGTCAATTATGGTTCAAAGGAGTAGGAAATCCTGTAATTTGTGAACTAATTGAATATCAACTCATTTGGTTTAGCGAATGGGGATCGTTAGAATCATATCTTCCATTTTTGGTAACTTGCCCATATGATTTTAACCGATATCAAGAAATACCAGAAGGAGTTTCACTGGTTACCAAAAAATGGCATCAAGCAGAAAATTATTTGAAAATTTTAAATAAACGTCCTGTACAGAATAAAGGGAAAAAACCTATCGCTGTTTGTGTTAAAGATTTCAATTTTAATGATCAAAATAATGTTGCAATACGATTAATTGAATGGATTGAATTAATTCGAATTTTGGGTGCTGACAAAATTTTCATATATCAGTATCATGCAACCGGAAATATACGCAAAGTGTTTGATTATTATGAACGTAATGGAATTTTGGAAATTGTAAAATTATCTTATCCAAATGGCGTGCATATAAATAATATAGTTAATGAGGTGATACCATTAAATGATTGTTTATACAGAAATATTTATTTATATGATTATATAGCAATATTTGATGTTGATGAAATGATCATACCAAAACATCCAGATGATATGTCTTGGTTGGATTTATTGGAACGAATTAAACATTATCAGGCAAACAATAAAACCTGTGCCAGTTATATTTATCGAAATATTTACTATTCAGATGATCTTCAGCATGAGAACAATATATATTCGGACATTCCACTGTATTTACATATCTTAAATAAAGTCATTAGATCAATTAATTATACACCTCTCTGGCATGCAATTAAAGCATTTCATAATACTGAAATAGTGAAAACTGTTCACAATCATTATCCAATATCATTTTTACAAAATAATTATCCAATGTTATTATGGCTTAATCGTTCAATTGTTAATGGATATTGTATGGTTTTGCAAGTAAATACTGAATTTGGTCATTTGGCACATTACCGACATGATTGCCCGACCGAGATAAAAGAGATTTGTAAACATACAGTGGAGGATAAAATTGTTTGGAAATATAAAGATGAACTCATAAAACAATCAATTAAAGTTATAAATATGTTAGAATTAATTAATTAATAAAATTATTTGAAAATTATACGTGATTTACTTATTCGATATATAGTATTTTTTTTCGAGCTATAGTCCGATTTCAGAAGTGAAACAATTTGTTGTAATTATATAATAAACATCAACTTCAATTAATAACAAAAAAAAATCTTTACGCAACTTTAAAAGAAATAGTTTTTTTAAAAAAAATGTAGAAAATTTTATAACGATATTTTTTGGTTATGATAATATAATTTTAATTTCATCTCCTTTCGAAGTTATAATTTAAAGAAATTAACATATTAATTAATTTTAAAAGGTTTTTATAAGCGAAGACAATTTCAGTCTGACATTTCCAGTTTGGAGAGATTCAACACCTTCGTTTAGACAGACCTCCTTGTGTTTTCAAAGACTGTCTAAAGATTCCTTAAATAGTCGAAACAGAATTCGGTGGCCCTCGCAATATGAAAATCTGTAATATCTGATATATGACGAATTTCACCTGAAAACAATACTTTCCTATAATTCTGGACATAAGCTAACGATTTATCTGTGCTAATTCCAACGCATTTTAATTATGATTTCTTCAAATAGTACATTATTTTATGAAATCATGATTAAAATGTCTTGGAATTAGCATATATAAATTAACCTACTGCTTTTGAGATTGAATAATATAGACACTTCTGAACTTCTGATTTTCTTACTTCAAAGTGGTGCTACTTATTTGTAAATATCATCATTGCTGGTTTCAGTTTCACCCAATCCGGCCTAAGGTCTACGGCATTCTCACAATTATTTGCATCATTGGATTTAAATTGATTTTAGAGTAAATTAAAATTTTTAAAATAATATTTTTGATGATATTCTCTATCAAAAGGAAAAAATGTTTATTAGTTACTTAATTTTATAACTTTGAATAAATTTTGTACAGTGTTCAGTGCTAATCTCACCAAATGCAAGTTACAATACAAATTAAGATTTCGTTAAAATTTATGCAAATATTTAAAAATGTTGCTTTTTTTTGTTGCCATAACAAAAAATGTATTATATTCTATTAATTAATGTCATTAAATGATATTTTACGATGCAACATTAAATTTAAATTAATAGAATTTGTGAAATAAGATTATGAAAATCATCCATCAGTCAAAATATAAACCAATTTCCGTTTTACATTTTTCGTCTTAAATATACAAATTTTCTCAACAACATTTTTAATTTTTAATAAGACATCAAATTTTTGTAAGAATGCCAAGAACGAATATCAAGCTTCACTTCATTATAACTTATCATTATGAGTTGACATAAATTTTGAATATTACATTTTATATTTTTTCAAAAAATAAAAAAAAAACTATCATTCTGTCATATTTTATGGTAAAGTCCTTTTAGTTTGTATGGATACATATATATATACCACATACTCGTATTTGTATTTCAACAGATGTCGACAAAATCATATATTTTATTATTATGTCCTTTTAATTTTATACGATTTAATTTTTATGCTTTAAAATACAAAACCATAAAAAAAAATGGTTATTATAATTTCAAAATTTTACAGAAAATTCGATAGTGATTTATAATGCAAAAGTTATTGTAGTTTAAGGATATGAATACATAATAGAAGTCCATCAAGGAAAATATATTATAATGAAAATGTTATAGTTAAGTACATATGAATGAATTTTAAAAGTCCCAGACGAAAATTATATAATCATGATGATTAGTGACGATTTCTCTTTAAATTTTGTATTGGAAAATTTGAAAAAAAAAAAAAAATATTTATTAATGGTTTACAGAAAATTATTATTAATTAGTTATTTTCTTAGTTGGGAAAATTCATTAGGACATTAAGTAATATTTTGGCTAGGAAAATGAAAAAAAAAACGTTAATAAATCATATTTTATTCAAAAATATGGAAAACTATTAATGACATGTCAATGGTACCACAGATTTTTTTAAAAATAAATAAAAATTGTTGAAGCATTTATTTTGTAGACAATGGTCCATCCGTCAATAACACAATATTTATATATATTTTTTTAAATATTACTTAATGACTGACATAACCACCGTAGCTACGAAAGTATGACATTGGTAAAAGTATGACATTATTTAATAGAAAAATATGATCGGTCGATGTTAATAACAAACCTGCGTGATGGAAATACGCTAATCAAGCCACCCAACCAATTAGACATTTTAAAAATTCTTTAAACAAAAATAATTTCTAAATTCACTGAGCTATTAAAATTTTGTCGATTAAAATGATTTAATAAAATTTTAATATACATACTCGATGAGTCCTTAAAATTACAAATAAATGGGGTTAGAAAATTAAATATAGAAAATTAATACATAACTTCATATCCTTTTTATTTTATAGATTTTTCTTGTCAATTTACTATATATTTATTATGACACTACAAAATCACGCTATGTCTGCTCTATAAACAATAATTTCATTAAAATTGTCTACGTATATAATTATAATAGAAGGATATTATGAAAAAAAAGGAAATGAAAATAAATTGATAAAAATTGCTAAAATAAACCCTTTTTGTTCATCCCCTGGCAGTTAGTCAGTATTTTTAGCTTTTTGATTGTATATATAGGATATTAGATGAGTATGTACATATATGTTTGTGGTAAATGCATCCTTATAAACTAAATATAGAAATATTAAGTCCTTTTTAATTCCGCTTTGGTATCAACATTAAAATAGTACGACAAACGAATATTATGAGGTAATTATATATATAAATAATATAAAAATACATTGAAGCTTTATTAATAGAATGAGGAAAAACTGTTTGAAAGCAATATTTAGTGTAGGATTGTAAATTTCGTGGGTGTGTAAAAGAACGAAATAGTATAAAATATTAATATAAATATTACGTCAGTGGTCAATATCTTCTAGCATTATAATATAGAATAAAATAATTCTAAAAATATTTTCTTTGGATTAATAGTAATATGAAAACTGAAATAAATGACGTATAAGTTTTATAACAAAAACAAATAAAGTTACCCTAAACAGGTCCGGGGTCCTAATGATAACCCGGAAATGAGGAAGCAGATAAGCTTGCCAGAACAGACGTACCGCTAGTTGTTGTCTCAACCGCAGTCAAGGTCGCATTCTTACCCGCAAAGACGTACCTTAAAAAATTAATTGATGATAAACATCTCCAACGGTGGCAAACTTGAAAGAACCTTGAAAGAACGGTGAATTAACAAAAAACTTATGACTACTTAGTCCCGAGCAAAATAGTCAACAAAATTTTGTTTACTATACTTCAAAAATCTGACGACCACTTTCATAACAGGACACTCAATGCTGTGGGTTCATGCTTTAAAATACGACGATACAGATGCACGTGATAGAACTGAATACTTTTTCTGTCATTGTCCCTGTCTCATGCACCTTCCACGGAAATAATTTGATTCTTATTACGTGAACGAACTGCTTGAAGCAAGTTTTCTTGGTTGGAAATTAATTCTAAAATCCGGTCGAATGAGTTGCTATCTCAGCCAGTCAACGCGGCATGTGTAACCAGAAAGATACGAGTGGTACAATGTGTAAAATACTGTCGTATAAACTCTTAGCTCTTACCCTCTTCAGTCCAATCCAATCCTTGGTATTCTAATAGATTTGAGGTATTTAAATTTTTTAGTTTAAAATTGTTTATTGCGGTTTAAATTTGTATAGACTTAAAGCATAAATTGAAACATAATAATATTTTAATAAAATTTATGCTTTTGCGCTTTAGCCACAAAAAGATATATAATAATAAAAAGGTATAATAAATAAAACCATAAAATACAATAAAAATTATACAACAATTTTTAATGTTTGTTGTTTTGTGATATGAAATTTATTATTAAATGACTGAATTTTATTTGAATTGAATATATATATATATTTATATAAGAATATGATATAAAATATGAAATTATATAATTTATTTTTTGATTTATTTGTTTTATGTTTTATGTTATATCCTTTTTGTTATTTCCTTCATAATCATATCTTTAAATTTTTACACTCTCTGTTCAACTTCAACTAAAATTAACTGTTTGTAATTTAATTATAATAATTATAATTTTTCTATCAAGTGCTTGTCCTAAATAATAATGATTTTTTTTCAACCATCTCAACCTAACCCAATTGGTAGGTGAATGATCCTTGGCATTAGATTCGGATTGTTAAAACATTTGTTATTTAAATTCTATAAATATAATTATTTTGTTTGTGACAAAATATTCAATGTTATTTATATAAACGAAAATTGTACTAAATTATTAAATTTTTGTATTTTTTATTTAACTTTTTGCAATTACTTTTAATTAGTTAAAATTAATTAGAAAAATGATGTATATTATCGTGCTGACAAATGATATGAACTGAAATTTCTAATCTGCTTTTGATCAAACTTCGACTGGATCAGTAAACGTTTTATATCTTATGCTCCTGTAATATATTATTCCAGTCTAGATAGAGATCTACTTCAGTTTAAAACCCAATAGTCGAAACTTTCGAAACTGCTTAACACTTTAACCAAACTTTTTGGAACTTTGCATATTGTTAATTTCGATGTTTAACAACGTTTAAAATATTTGATGGATTCATCTTTTCTGTAGTTTTGTTATATATTTCGTATATGGACGCTTTAGAGTCCCTCCGGCCAGTAAATCTTTCTTTGCAATGGCGATACAGCGCAGATCGTGCCTCAAAGAGTTTCCATTACATTTTATTTTATTGCAGTACAATCACATGGAGTCAGAAAATCTTAATTATTTGTAGATAGGCTGTTGGGAAAGGTTTTTCGATGTGGTATTAGACTACATTTACTATAGTTTGGGTATATGGTAAAACTACTGCAAGAATTTTGCTACGTGATCTATTTTTTTTAAACAAAAATTTAAAATTATATTTTGATTAAATACAAATCTTTATTATATTTGAGAATAATACAAATTAATATTACTCGCCCTTAGGAATAATATTTCTTTTTCTATATTTTATCTTTAATAATAATGGACTTATCTAATATATCAAAGATTTTTATTTTTTGTTTATTTATTTACTCTTTATCATAAATTTTGTGAAAATCCAAAAATAGAATTATTTATTTTATATTTGATTGTTGTATGGATATATTAAATATTTCTAACTTCTTTTTTTTTTTGTTTTGTTCATTACAGATGTTTGCTGAAAATCTAAAAATAAATTGCTGTAGAAGACGACCATCAGAAGAAGAAAAGAATGACGACATTAGCTGTTACCACAAATGTTGGTATAAAATTAAAAACAACAACAAAAACAATTTCAAAGAAAACATTTACCATCGGTGATATGAATAAAGATGTTGAAATTTTAAAACAACATTATCATTGCCTTCGTCCACCAAAAATAATTAACCCACCATCAAAATTATTTGATAAAAATCATAATCATAAACAGCAACAACAGCAGCAGCAAAAACATCAAAATATTATATTGGATATTAATAAAAGAACTGAAAATATTATTATTAGTAGTAGTAAATATATAAGTAAACAATATGAAAATAACTACAAAAAATATAATCAAAATAGTAGAACCAAATATAGTACCATTAAAAATAAATATAGTAATAAAAATAGTAATAAAATTTTAAGTAATTGTAGTTATATTGAAACGTATAATAATAATAATAATAGTAATAATAATAATAATAATAATAATTTAAATAACAACAATTTTATTAGTACATTGATTATTAATAAATCAAAAAATCTTTATAATGATGATAATTTTGAAAAATTTGGATTTAAATGGATAAACAGGATATTAACATTATTATTATTATTGATAACATTATCAATAGGAAAAGGATTAAAATTGAAAGAAAAAAAACGTTTTCGTAATTTATTATTAATATTTGGTATATTTTTATTATTGATATTGATTGAAACATCTGTAAAAATAAAAACGACAACAACACAAATTGGTGTTTTGGCAACTGAATTAAATATTAATAATAATAATAATAATGAAAGAATTCAAATGGATATGAATGAAAATCAAATGCATTTAAAATATTTTCAAAATGATATGATTAATGATGATCGAATACATAATCATCGACAAAGAGATACAATTTCAACGCATAAACCAGTTATAACAGAAGAAAGCATAGATTCAATTATGGTAACAACAACTACACAAAAACCATCAGTACAATCAGTAATATGTGAACCAAAAATATTGGAAGAAATTTTACCAGATCCGGTAAGTTTTTTTATATAATATAAATATTAATTTTTAGTTTCCGAAGTAGAAAAATTATTTTGATCTATATATTTTTAAAATACTTAAAACTTTACTAGCGCAGGTAAACGTTAGTAGCTTTTTATACATTTAACTCACAAATTGGTGAATTTTCATTAAATTTTTAGTATAATAACTGAATTTTGATTTCGATTTTTAGTACATAACTAATTAAATTTAGCTAATCAGTTGAATTTTGAAAATAGCTATGGTAAAATTAAACATTATTTTGCATAATTACGTAAGACAGGATACTTACCTATAAATGGATATATGAGTACTGTATCATCAGCAAATATACTTAATATCCTACGTTCGAGACAAGGAACAGCTTATTTATAAATATTAAATAAAGTTGAGTTCACAGTCGACCCGTTGTAGTACACCAAAACTTTCTAGTTGTTTGAAAGACTTTCTGTTATTTACAATGTAAAGAAGGAAATTTATTCATTTTGTGTAATAAACCATCATGTCATCCTGTGTCAAAAGCCTTTTTTATATCTAAATTAATCATTACCAACTGATTTATTCTCATTAAAGTGCTTTTTAATTACTTTTATGATTCGACGTAGTTGATGATTTCGAGTGACCCAGCTCTAAATTCGAATTGCAGAAGTGTCATTACATTATTACTATTTATGTATACATCATTTTTTTTCTTTCAATTTTTAAAATTGTTTGCTAATGAATTTATTAAGTCTCCAGCACGTCGATCCATCCGACAGCTCTAACAAATGCGTTAATTGTAGCCGGTTTAAAGTTCCCCGCTTCTATCAAGACCGTCAAGAAATGATACTCCAGATGTTTAAACCGTTTATTATGTACCGCACCGCAGGGGTTCGGCAAATATAATGTCCTATAACTAAGGTTACTAATGTTTTGTAGTTTTTATTTGGTTTAGCTATGTAAATTGTTTGTGTTCACGTGTTGGCAAAATAGTTATTTTTCAAAGAAGCATTAAATAAATAAGTTAGATATAATTATCACTTTCATAGGAAGATTTTTCAGTATTATATTTGAATGGATCTAAGTAAATTTTTAATTTATTTTAAATTAAGAAACTTAATTTCAGTAACTATTCTATTATTAATTGAATTAATAATGCAAACCTTATTATTGAATATTAAGGTTTGAATATTAAGGTTCAATATTAAGGTTTGAATTATTAATTGTCAGTAGGAGTAGATATGACTATCCTCTTTCTAATGGTAAGGGATTCGTGATGTTTTATAGTAATTTTAATAATAATGTAGATTAATTCTTGTGAATAAATAACTAAAATTTAAAGTATGTTTTGAGCTTTCACTATTTTTGTGGTGTTTTCCTAATATCTACTAAATTATGATATAATTAGACTAAATCATTATTTGAGATTGGAAGGGATTATTTTATAGGGATGGTTAATTTTCATGGAAATGTATTCAATTATTAAATTAAATTATTCTATTTTAATTATTAGACTATACCAAAGAGCATATAATTTGGGACTTTATATTATAAAATATTCAACAAAACTGATTTGCATAAATGTTTTATCAAATTTCGAATAAAACCATTTACATTTATTTGTAAATTCAAATACTATGGACAGTAATTTTATTTATAAAACATAAAGTAGTGTATTCACTAAATAATACTCAGCTTTAAATCTCTGCAAAAAAAAATCCCAGGTAAAAAAGAAAACATTTTAAAAGTGTATTGGGAATGGAGAACATAATCTTTTTTTTTACAGATTTATAAAGATATTTAAATGTTATAACGCTAAACAATACCAAAAATACAATTACCACGATATAAGTTTTTTATTCTCAGACAATCTGGGTGAATATATTTGAGATAAGTGGTGGGTTTCATCACGCATACCACAATATTTGTAATACTATAAATATTATTGTATTTATATTTTTTCGTACAAGTTGTCCAACAATAATGTATATTTATAAATATCGAATTTCTAATAGTTACTTGAAACCTGAAGAGATTTGTTGGTGAATACTGTGACAAATATTTATTTAGTTAATATAATGAAATATTAACATTTTAGTTAATCCGAAGTTAAACCACATTTTTCATAGATAAAATAATTTGACAAAAAGGCTTGTGTTCTGGATATATTCTCGATGTTGTCGTTTGCGGCTTTGAAATGTCAAAAAAAAAAAAAAAGTTGAAACCTAAAAATATCATATAAAAAGAAAAATTGTTTAAAAAATTATTTAACATTTCAAAGACTCAGAGCAGAAAACTGGAACTTTTCTGCAGAACAAAGCGCCGATAGTTTAACTAATCTCATGTAGCATTTTCAGGTCAAGTTAACGATATTTAAAAAAAAACGATTTACAATTCGAGTTGCAATTGTAAAATATTTAGCTTGAACTCAAAATACTAAAAGACTTACAAAACACCAGCGGTATTAGAACGATTAACACTTACACAAAAGGTTTTTGCTGCAATATCGAGCGTTCAATTCCATTTATACTCAATGAAATAATTGCTTAAAAAAAGTTAATGAATTAATTTGTCATTTTTAATAGTCTCTTCTATAATATAATGTCAATATAATTTTAACTGCTTGCAGAAACCTCTAGAAAATAACTAACTTTTTTTAATTGTGTAAAATTTAATGGTATAGAAAAATCTTGAAAATTAAGTTCTCTTTCAGAATTAATCAAAATGAAAATATCTTACCTGAAGTTTTTACTTTTTATAAAAAATCATTTCTCTTTCCTTCTTTAGCTTTGTACCTGTTATAAATTTTATCTGTTGTACATTTTCTACTGAAATTTGTGAAAATCTATTCGTTACTTAAAAATACAAACACACAAAATGAATGCAAATATATATATAAAAAAAAACTAAAACGTGTCTTGAATTACAAATATCCTTAACGCCAGTTTTTTTTTTCATTCTTCCAGTGCCAATATTAATAAATACACAAATAAAATAGAACTTTTTTGAAATATACAATTTTTTTTAGACTGTGTATAGATAATCCAAAAAAAAAAAAAAAAAATCTTTTTTTCACATGACAATTGAATTTTTATGAAGGATAAAAATAAAAATAAAGAAATCCTTACCAGAAAAAAAAACAACAACACACACAAAACAGGAAAAATGGTTTACTTTTGGTTTGGTTCTGTTTTTGGTTGATGTTACCTTTCTCTTTTTTTAAGGATATTCCTTATTTATCTGCTGCTGAATTAAGATTCTGTACAATTGAAAAATTGATAAATTTAAAAAATGGATTTTTTTTATAATTTTCTTTTTTGGCATTAAGCCCGATCCACAATGTGGATGACAACTGTTATCTGTAATTGTGATTTTTTCACCAGAAGTAAAAGTTAACTGCAGAAAATGTGGTAGGCATTTAATATTTTGATTTAAAACATATTCATTTGTTCAACAAATTGATTGTTTTTCATAATTCTGTGACCATATTCCATTTTTTTTTGACATTTTCTAGCAGTTGGGTTTGGTAATTAGTTTTTCCCATAGTGTATTCAGACTGCTGGGATAAATTTGTAACTGGCAAAAGTTAATTCCTAATTTTAGTAGTTTGACTGTCAAAATTTCTATTGCTGTTTTGTGTAGGTATAACTAATTTCATAAAAAGGAATAATTTTTTTTAGACATTTAATACACAATAATATTTCCTTAGAAATTAATTCCTTCACTCCCGAATACACTTTTGTGGAACAAAAACTTGGGCAACAATTTCTTTGGATAAATAAAGTGCAAGCTTATTCACAATTATCTGGTAAAACCTAGAAAATGATCACTATTAATTTTTAAACATTTTATGCCATCTATTGGATTTTGTAGAACTAACAAAATTCTACTCATATTATACTTCATGCTCTGTATATATTCAACATAATTCATATCCGTTGATATAGTTTTATTAGGCCCCTATATTAGTTAGCATTTAGATACATTTTTATATATTGAAATTTTTATAAAATGATAGCGTCGTCCACATTGTGTGTCGGTCTTTAAGGTTGATATACAAGGAAAAAACTTTTTTTTACTGGATTAACTAAAAAAACGTTGTGTAAATAAATTTCATAGAATATATGTATATATTTTCAAAGAAACTGGATAATTTTTCTTTTATATTGCAACATTAAACATTAAATCACATTATTTCTGCAAATATTTGGATTCACAGTATTTTGTCATATAAATTTAAATACAAAGGTAGCATTTAAAAGTTGAAATTTATTACCTTTTTATTTCGTCTGACATATTGAAAAATACCAGAAATATTAAATTTTGTAAAACAAATTTTTCAATATTTACCACAAAATTTATATTTTCTACATTCGCTGTTCAATTAATTACCAAAATTTATAATTAATTACAATTTTTTTTTTAAAATATTCTGAAATTATGTCACCTTATAATAAAAAAATTCTCTTGATAATAATGTCCTTATAACGATCGACAAAAAGTGAGCTATGTATTATTAATTATATTACTTCATTAAGCACCGAACCAGAACCCATCAAAAATTTCCACAAATCTGATTTAATATTGAAAAAAAAGGCAAAAAAAAAATTAATAATCAACTATAATAATATCAAAAAGTTTTACATGTTTATAAATAATATATATACATAGTTATATTAGTATCCTTTTACTATCCTGCGATTATACATATTAACTTTCATAGCATTATCCTTAAAACATTTTCTCTGTGTGTATATATATACATCATGTTCGGTTACCCTAAAAAGTTATCCAAGCGAATATAACTATAAATACAGAGTAATCAGTAAGAGTATCATTAAAATAATGATTGTTGAAGAATTTCTAGAAGTCATTTTCTCTCTGTTTATGAAAAAACTTGCACAGAAATAAAACTGAACGTTTGTGGAAATGTACAGAAGAAAATTGAAATTATATAATTTAATCTTAACTTTTTCGGAATTGCGCTACAGTCCAAATCGAACCTTGGCCTCTTTTTATATGGATTCTGAACCATAAGTTTAATTATAGTGAAAAAACATTTAATTTCAACAAGTTAATTGATTTTAGTAGCAAGATTTCTTGGTCTCAACTGTTACAGTCTTAATGAAATCACATTTACATTATTGCATACTGGAACTCATTTAAAGCTGAGTTAGAGCGACATCGATGTGTGGATTTACCTAATGCATAACAACATAACAAACAACTACTACGGCATCGCCATCCTATTTAATTTAATATATAATATAATAACTTCAGAACAATTTTGGAATAGTTCATGAATATTCTATAGCCATTGAAACTATATGAGAAAGAGCTTAATTTACAGCGCTGAACAAATATATTTACATCCTTTTCAAAACTAAAAATTTTCGTCATTGTTTAAAATCATCCTGTGTAAATTATATACAAAAATCAATGTATCATTAATGGTTTTCCTCGATTTTAGGATTAATTTATATAGTGAATTTGAATAAGAATTTTTATAGGTTAAATTCTGGGTTAAATATATGAATCAGGGTGTAAAGATTTTTGGCCCAAAATATAATATCTATGTAGCATTACATCATAATTATTTTTTGTTTTTGTTTTTATTATTATTTTTGTATTATATCCTTAATATTTGAATATATCCTTTATTAATCATAGAACCAAAAATATCTGAGATTAGATTGACAAGTCAATCTCGAATAAATTCGAGCACATTTCTATACTTTCAATTAATTTTATATAGTAAGATAATTTATTCTAACAAATTTATAAAATAACCAAGGATTCGATATCCGTAATTTTTAAAATACCAAAAGGATTTGGATTTGGGGTTAGAAGCTTATTAAAATATCAAGATTTCTAGGGACAAAATTTGAGTAGATCAACTAGAAAGTTTTAGTTTTTATATCATAACAATAGATGGACAAAGAGTAACTCTAAGGCATTTCGTTACTTGTATACAAAACGCCCTAAAAAATTAAAAATTATGCTGGTAAACGCTGTGATATGACGAAAAATATAATTAGAGTACATAGTAAAAGATAGTGTGTGATAGTTTTTTTTTATAGGATGTGGTGTATAGTTACTAGTTTACTATAATGTTAAACGAATCCCCAAGAAACAAATTTTATTTCCTATCTTATATTAATATTATTTTAGGTTATTTATATATATATATATACAGGGTGGACACGAATTAGTTGATCAACAGTAAGTACAGAACGTTATTTGTCGTAGTATTTGAAGCAAAAAAAAATTATGTGTTGTGTACTTTTCCCCATTTCGACTTATATTTTTGGTTCGGTCCTAAAATAAAAAGTAGCATACTTTGGATCCATAGCTTCAGAAGCGTTTAATATAGAATTTTGGTTTATATTATTAATGAGTTCATCGAAAACGAGTTGATCGAACTCAAGTTCATCGAATTACTAGATTTCCAATAGAAGATTTTCAATGCTGTGAATTTCCTGTTCCTAGTAAAAACGTTTTTGAATTCTTCTGTAAAATCTGGTAATGGTTAAAGACAATTTAACAGTAATAATCGTTACGGACAGGTTGGTAAATCAAAATGTGGGTCGAATAATACAAAATGTGGGTCGAATACTACAACAAATAGCGTGGATATACTATCCATAATATATTTAGTACGTCCACACTGTGTTCAAGTATGTTTATGACTCAATACATCTCATAGTTCTCAATTAAATGATATCTTAGTTAAATATAAAAAAATTATGTAATAAAACATAAACACAAAATTACCTTTACATAAAGCATACAAATAATTTAATTATTATTATATACTACATAAAATCGTATTCAGTAATATAAATAAAATTATTTAATACAAAAATTAGTTTAAAGAAGGGGTGGTTTTTTGGTTACCAGAGATGAGGGTATAAAAATATATAAACATATTTTTATTTTTATGATTTTTGTATCTGGGGGTAAGCATAAAATCGAAGAAGACAAATTGTTATTTTTTTTTATTTTTTTGGTGGGTGTTTAAATAAGATTTTCTGCGCGAAATTACAAGGATATAAATATATATAAATATATTTAGTATATAGAGGTGGTTGGTAACACCATGTTAAAATTAATGGTGATAATTAAATTTTTTGGATGAATTTCTTTGTTGCTGTTTTATATAATACAATATACAAGATGTTATAATGAAATAATGGAGGATAATTTCGTTTAGTGAGTGTTTTGAAGTGCTTTTAAATGGTTTTTATTTTTTTTAATTTGCTGGAATAACTAATGTGGTTTAGAGGTTGGGATTTTTTTTTTTGTTGTTGAAGCTATTATAAAGTTAAATTTAGAAAGTTATTTTTTTTTAATTTTGTATTTTGAATAATAAATTTCAGATCGTATGTGTGTCCTGGATAAAAGATATGGGTTTAGATTAACTTTTCAGCTTTAAAAGGATGTAAATTAAAAAAAAAATATAAAACTTATTCATTAAATTTTTGTTTATAAAGGTTTTAATGGTATTTGTTTTTTTTTTTACACAAAATTTGTCAACATTATAATTTATTTATTATTTATTCACTATAGTTAATTATACTTTGATGTTCTAATTACCTCAAACCTTCCTTATTTTAAAACGATTCTATAGTTCTATATAATTTTATATAATTTATTATAGATTTTTATACATATATAGTTAAAATTATAATGCTTTCAGGAAATATAATCTTCAGGACATTCTAATATAATATGATAAAATTTAATTGAAGTTTGAAAACCAAATTTTGAAATATTTAAATGTTAGTTTAATTATCTTTAATATTTTTTGTTTAAATCTTTATTTAAACAATGGAAACGATAAGATAGTGTTAAAACTTAAAGTTAGTATATTATACAAAATTTAAAGATTCTGATCATAATTAATTTATACATAATTATATATTATACAGGAACAGGGTAGAGTAGAAATCATTTTTATATTTTCTTTATAAATTTTGAACAAAATTTACCATGAAATGAAAAAATGTTTTGCAGTAAAATAAAATTTATTTTAAGGACATTTATTAAAGATAATGTTTAAAAATAAATTCAGCCTCATTTCCTTTTTCGCAAATCTCTTAGAAACTAGATGATAGAGAAGCAAAAATATCTGGTATACTCGTAAATGTGGCTTCCGTTTCCTAAATAATATATAGATCGATAAGTAAACTAGTCTGGTGATAGTGAAGACCATCACCAACTTTTTAAATTAATTATACGGTTAACAAAAACTTAAGTTAAAATTTTTATTATTAGATGTGTCATAATGTGACCTCAGGAATTGAAAATATATTCTGGTATCGCCTCATCTGCCACCTTTCAGAAGAGCCTGAAGTTTGTATTTTAGGTGATTAGGGGGTGGTTGAATTTGGGTATCGTTTGTAAGCTGTTGATGAATATATAACGAATATAAAGAATAATTTTAGACCGGTTTTATTTTGGGCCGGCTTCATTCATCTAAGGATTCCAAAAATTGGGAAATTTTAGTATTCACTTACATAATAGTAAAATTCTATTTTAATTGCTCATTTTTATGTTGTGTCATGTTTATTTAAAATGAAAAAAAAAATGAATAAAAAAAAATGTTTTTACAAATGTTGTGAATGAACATGACATAATTCTGAACATAAACCATGCAATTTTATTACAAAACGTGTTTTACTATAATACTAATATAAACTCGTTATTAATATATAATATAATTTTTGAATTACGAAAATTATATACATTATTAAAAAATATGTAATAATAATGAATTAAAATAATAAATAATATTTATATAGTCCTTTCATAAAACTCACATAACAAACAAACTATAAATAAAATTGGCGCCAATAAATTTCACAATTTTTATATATTTCGTATTTTAGTTATAAAAAATACCTTGAACTTTAAGTTTAATGTCATTGAACTTATATAAAGTTTCTATTTTTATGTAATATTAAATAACTAAAAAGGAAAATTGTATATAAATATGAAAAGCGGATTGTTTTTTTTTTGTTACGTTATATTATAACTTAAAGAAGGATAAATAGGTTAGTGAACTGTTAACTGATTGTCATAAAATGTTGAATATTTGACATTTTGATGAAGTTAGTTAGAAAAGTATTGATTACTTAATTAAAAAGATTCTCTCTTCAAGTTCCTTCGTCAAGATAATCATAAATAAATAAGTTTCTATTAGTTATTTAAAGCGATTTTACTATAAGGAATGTTAAATTTGAAATATTTAGTGGAATTGAGTCTAGAAATTTAAATTTTCTTAAATTATATACAAAAAAATTATTTGAATTTTGAATAATTGATGACAAGATGAGAATTTTAAGAAATTTCTTGGAAAACCGGAACTTATTTATTTAAAATCTAGAAATATACTAGAAGCGCGCACTCCTTTAGTAGTGTGTAGTAATGCTTGGCTATCATACGTAGTGATTCTTGGCTTAATCATCCAATTTTCAATATTATTTTCTTCTAAAGCCATATTTGCAGTGTCCGGAAGATCATAGGTGTACAGTAGATACAATATTTTAATTTGATAAAAATAAAACTTTATTAAATTTTTAAAATAAATTCAAACTAATTTTTATATTAATTATTATTCTTTCCAATTATCTTTTCATAAACAAAACAAAATCAATGACAACTATATGAATGGTCAACGATTAATATTTAGTTATATGATGTAACCGATATAGCTGAGGATGCAGCAAAAGAATTTGCTGAATTTCTATCAAATAAATTATTATCGTCTACATCTGATACCAATAATAATCACCATCACCAGCAACAAAATTATCTTCATCATCAACAGCAACAACCAACAATGAACCAAGTATTATCAGATGAAATTAAGAAAAAAGCAAAATCAATTGCTAATTCAGCATTAACACAAGATGAGAATTTATTAGCATTTGCAATTGCATCGCCCAGTCTTCATGTTGCTGTTGTTAGATTCCGGGATAATGTTACGGTATGTAATTAAATATTGTTTTACCGGAATTAATAATTACTTAAGATTTTTACAGTGAGATTATTTTTTATAGTAAAATTGGATAGGGATTTAACATTTTCTTTTTATTCGCCAAGAATTATATCATTTCCGTTCTTTAAGATTTTTTATTTTACATATTTAATGTAAATGAAATTATACAGTCAATTTAAAATAAAAATAATTAGTGACATTAGAATTTTTGACATTATCTGGAAAATTTGTATTTAGTTAGTTTTAACTTTTTTATTGGAACCATTTATATTTTCTATTATTTTGTATCATTGAAAAACCATAATTTTGGATATTGTCATAATAATAATAATGCTATCGTAAATTTTAATAGTGGCAGACCTTTAATACTCATATAATGTATCATCTATTAGTAATGAAACGACATAGTATTAAGAGTTCATTAAATTGTCATCACGAAGTAATTTATAACATTGAATATTGTTATACTTATTTCAGTTAGGTAGTTTTAAATATGTACTTTCTAATTGTTATTTTATTGGTACTGTTGTTTTAAATAACTTTAATATAATTCCATTTTATTTGCAATATATTCTGTACAATTTATATTTTTCCACGTTCAATTACATAATATTGCGTGATATTTTAACATTTTCGATATTGACCAGTCACCATTCATAACCATAAAAGACATTTTAATTATATTTCGACAGGCAATTACACATTTTTTAGTTATGTTTCAACAGTTTCAATGATTTTTAAGAAAATATGCACACATAAATATTTTACTTTTTTTTTAAATTTAACGTATTAGAATGCCGTGAACAAGATTTTTTTTAGTATAATATTCTGTGACCCTATTTTTTGGTTTCTATGTTTAAATTACGTTTTCTGACATTTTATCCTGACTAACTGAACGCATTTGTCGATATTTCAATATATGTTTCAATTTCCAAATTATTAAAGTAAACCGTGATATTAATCTTGATATGGAATAATTAAGAACCTATTCGTTGTGTGACATAAGCCAATTATACAATATCATGAACTGGACATGGACACGGTGTTTTATATTATGTGTGGTGAAAATTATTCAAAATCCTTGGCTGTTCAAATATAAATGTAAATATATTTTTTTTTTTAACTTCAATGCATAAAGGATATAGGATGCTTATATATTAAAGGATGACATAACAAAAATCTTAGTGTACATAATATTGAGAGGATATTTATTTTTTGAGAAAAAGAAAAAATATTTTTTGAATTATACTTGTATAGATAAAAATTGTAGGAAACGTCACTATAAATAAATTCTTATCCTGATTAAGTGTCTTTAGAAGTTACACAAAATAGATTTTAGGGATTATTTTGCGGAAAACAAAACACATATAAATTAACTATTGTTAGTCTGACGTTCTGTCTGTCCAACTATAATTTGACATGTAAAAGTTCACATGAAATGTTGGTAGTAGACCTGCATATTTAAACTACAAGAATGAGGAATTCAAAACATTATTCTAGACAACGCTATTATGTCAATTTGTCATAAAGTATTTTTTAATATAAATTTGCATTGAAATTTTTTACCAGAAATTTATGTTAGATATTGGACTTTGCATTTTAATATTTAATAGCATATTCTGAAATGGTACCGCTATGGAAACGCACAGTATGTTACACTATAACTATATGTGACTGATAATATTATCTAAATGTTTAAGTATTTTAAAGGTATTATACTATACGTACTATTCGCCATCAGCACTCCAAAAGCCCATGTATATGTAACTCTTACACAGCTGTGCAGCTGTTTTATTTTGTTATACAGGGTGTTGTCTCCATTTTTCATATTTGGCAGTCGTGAATTATAGACATTGCAAAATATTCGATAAACGAATGTGTTTTAATCGTAAAAACATTTTACCAAAATCAATCATAAATTATTGTGACGACTAGAATATTACGTGAACTTTTGAGTAGGAATAATGTGCCAATTTCCATTTAAATGAATACGTTAACAAAGAAAATAGTCGGTTCTGGGAAATAAAATCTCAAATTATTCATTAGTCACCACCCTTTTTATATCCATTAAAAAAGACATGATGGTCCGAATTTTTGTGGGGATATCTTAAGAACAAAGTTTGTGCCAACACACCAGAAACACTTGAGAAAATTGAACAAAAGATTCGTGACGAAATCAATAAATACAGATTAAATTTTTTGAAAGTATGATGAGAAATGTTATAATAACAGAGGCGGACATTTAGCTGACATTATCTTCCCTACGTAATTCTCAACTTTCAAAAACGATTTAGCAATATTAAACCATATAGTTTTATTTTCCATAAAATTATACAAACATAAAATAGTAAACCTTCCCGACTAGCACCCTGTATTAAAATTGCAAAAAGAAAGTCATAAAAAATATATATATACGTAATAAAAGCATTCACATAGTTAGAAGTTAGCTTTAGTTTAATGCTATGCACATAAATTTTAAATTGATTTTCTAATGTGTTCAGGATTTTACTATATAAAAACCATTTTTATTTTGTATATTATTTATATTATTTATACTATTAAAATGATTTTAGTATATTTGAAATTTTATTTTATCAGTTTTACTAATTTTATTTTATTTTTTATTAAACATTTATCCACCAATTCACAAAATTTAGATCCCACCACAAGAAGTTCATAATAAACTATTTTTGACTTCATATTGGCATGAATTAGGTTTAGCATGGAATAATTCAGATGGTGCACAAGTATGGGGTTCTCCATTTCGTGATTGTAATGCATTACAGGGTAGATGGTTATGGCCATTTCGTATATCATTAGTTAGCTATGGATACAAGTAAGTTTTTTTTTTGTTTTGGATAAATTTATAGAGAGAATAATTAAATAGTAATTTAATTTAAAAAAAAAAAAAATTAAAAAAATATTAAATTTAAATTACACAGACTTTTAAAATATCACTTCCTGTTTTTTTTTAGGATTGTTGCAGCAGCATTTATAGCAGCTGATATTGATTTATGTAATGATGATTTAGTTGAAATTTTTGGACGAAAACATGGGTAACAAGTTTTTTTTTTCTATTAAATTTAAATTATATTTGGATTTTTAAATATTAGATGTGATCGTGAAACGACATTTTGTTTAATGACAGAATATCAAGCATCAACAACACGTGATGTTTATACATGTATATGTAAAGATTCATTTTATTTACCAAATTCAACATTACAAGGATTTAAAGCTAATCAAGTAGAAAATATTAGTGGTGGTAGTAGTAGTAGTAGTACAACTACAACAGCTTCTAATTTAGATGGATTACAAGAAATTATAAATAATAATAATTATTCTTGTATACCATGTCCGGGTAGTTGTTTTTCATGTGATCAAAATGGTGTGTGTTTATTAATGGGTGGTGATGAATATGATGTATCATTTGAGACATTATTTAAAGTGTCAATATGTTCGGTATTAGGAGCTTGTATGTTATGCTGTATTGTATTATCTGTAATTGTATTTCGTCAAAGAAAATGCAAGGTTTGTCATTAAAAATATTAAAAATTTATCAAAAATATTTAATAATTTTTGTTTTTGTAGGCGATAGCAACTGGAATGTGGACAGTTTTAGAGCATATTTTACTTGGGATTTTATTACTTTATATTTCGGTAAGTAAATTTTATAATTAATTTGATTAATATAAAAATTTTGGTTTATTCATCTTTTAAAATACCAATGTTTAAGTACGTGCGATTTAATAATTTATAGTATCTAACGACTATTATTGACAAATAAAACTAATGCTTAAAAAGCGATAGCTGCAGATATATGGATTACACACACCAGAAGATTAAACTGCTGGTATGACCCTTCAATATATAAAAAGCAGCAGGATGGCGATATAATTAACTGAATTCTAAAGTGTATAAAAATGTTCCAAATTTGATTTCTTAAATAGACCATAATTTTGTTGCTAATAGTCCAAAATATAAAGAAAATTTAAACGATTGGAAAATCCTTTTGTGTTAGATGTATTTTTCGGTCAGTAGCTTATAGGTCAATCACTTATAGATCAGTGTACTATTAATTAATCGCTACTTATATAGTAATTGCTCTTATATTTTACATTTATTCAATATTTGATAACAAATACGAATACAAAATAATAAAATCAAAAATATAAGATAATTTTTTTTTATATTTAATTTGTAATAATATGAATTGATAATCACCAACTCACAACTCAAACCCTCAAGTATTTGTTTATTTCACCAACAAAAACAAAATTGATTCAAAACATCTTTGATTCTAATCCTTCCATATCTGCAACATAAGTGATAAAATACTGACAGATGAACAGAAGAAGAGACGAACAAAAACTTTAAATAATTTTGTATTAGTACAATTGTTAAAAACAAATCATAATTTAATATTTTATTAATACAAATCAACATAAATTATATATTAATTAATTTAATTTCAATAATATTAATTCAATTTTTTTTTCTACTTATTTATTTACAATACAGGTTGCCCTCCATTTCTTACCAGCTTCAACAATACGCTGCCTCCTTGAACCATGGTGTCGTGAACTTGGTTTTATGACATGTTATGGTGCTATTATTTTAAAACTTTATCGTCATTTAGTTGAATTTCGTACCCGTAAAGCACATCGTTGGGTATTACGTGATGTTGATTTACTTAAATATTTATTTACAATGGTATTTGCTGTTGTTTGTTATATGTCAGCATTTACAGCATCATCAATTGATTTAATTGAAAATGCATCAATGTTAGGTTTACAAGAGACCCAAACAAATACATGTGTCTCATTAAAATGGGAATATGTAACACAAGTTAGTGAAATCTTAATACTTTTGTTTGGATTACATTTGGCTTTTGCTTGCCGAAATGCAAATACACAATTTAGGGTAAAAAAAATTAAATAACAAAATTTTTTATTAAAATTATTAAATGACATAAATGTTTATATATGTATATAAAATAGGAAAGACAATTTCTTGTTGCTGCACTTATCATAGAATTTATAGTCTCAACTAGTTTTTACACATTAAGGGTAATTTATCTACCTGAATTAAGTCCGGGTGCAATATTTTTAGCATTATTTATACGTTCACAATTAACAAATACAATAACATTGGGTTTAATATTTTTACCAAAATTATGGTATCAACATAAACAGGTAAGCTAAAAATAATGATTTTTAAATAATTTAAATTTATATTTTTTTTATGTTAAAGCATTTTAAGCTAAAAGTTATTAAAATTGCTTTAAAATTATATTATAAAAAATTAAGTAAAAAAAAAAAAAAGAAGAAATTTATCCCATAAAATTGTATTGCAAAGCTATGAAGTTTTTTATTTTTTTTAAAATAATAAATAAATAAATTTTTATATTTGTAGTTAAATTAGTTATTAGTTAAAAGTTCTTGTTTTATAATTTATTATTTAATTACATTACACAATCTTTATTTTTACATACTCTACAATCTACGTCTACCATAGTTTCATCAAATATTCTTTATAAAACTCTCTTTATATTTTGACAGTGTTTAAGATGATAATGCTATGAATTTACTAAATAAAATCTTTAACCACTTTGAGTTTACTCAACATTAAAAGGTTTATTCTCAAAAATTTATTGACTATTATTGACTTCAATTTGTCATGAAGAAAATATTTTATATAATTCGAAATTTCGATAAGGACACTCTGAAAATACTGACCTACAAAACTACCATGTGTGCTAAATTTCATTAAAATTAGCTAATAATTGCTATATGTTCTCTAGAAGCTTCTCAAAAATATAATTCAAAAACTATGCGACACATGGGTTTGCCATGAACCCACTACAGTCAGCGAGCGTTCTCAACTAGATAACATTAACTAAGCTGACAAAATTAAACTGTGTGTCAAATTTCATTCAAATCGGTTTACAAAGTTATAATTATTGAATTACTGAATGATTTAGAACTTTTAACATTTTTCGTGTTTGTCTGTATTAAGGTGGGAAATAATTTATTTTGACAGTATATTAATTTAACAGATAAAATATTGATTTTTTTTTTTGATTTATATATTAAATAATGAAAATGTTTACATTGATTTTAAATTAAATTTTGAAATAATGTAACCAAAATTTAACTACACACATTAAATTTGTTTATATTTTATATTATAGTCATAAACATTATTGCCTTAAAACGAGCAATAAATATTTGTTGTTATAGACAGTGAATAAACGTTCCTTTACGTTCATCCGTAAACATAAAAAATGCTTGGATTCACTAAAATTGATTAAAATTGTCAAGGTATTATTATTTACTTTAACGTAAGTTGTAAGTATTTGATGAACCAGTACCTTACATAAAGTTTAAGCAACTTTGTGAAAACTGTGGGATATTTGCAAATATTTAGGGGTGGTAAACTCTCATATTACACACTTTTCTTCTGCCTTGAACGCACTGAATTTTAAAAAATGCTATTTAATATCTTCTAACCTTTAATGCAATTGTAAAGTTATTTACACGTTTTCAAAATTTTCTTTCATTTATTCCTCAATTTACAATGCTTTAAGAAGATCGTTTAAATTCGCAGTTAATGTAAATTTTAAAATTAATTTTATTGATATTTTTAATTTCTTTTAAAAAATTTCTTTTTAAAATTAATAAATAATAAATAAAATCTATATAAAATTGTGAATCATTTCTTATTTCTCTACAACTTACATAATTTCCTTTTAAGACGAACTTTTTGTCCACTCACTTTAAAAAAAATTGCTATTTACTTTTTCGCTTTTCGTCCCTTTTACGCAAACAACAAAGTAAATTTTAATAAAAATGTTTAAAAGGATTTTAGTAGAAACTATATTTACAATCCTAGATTATTATTAAGACATGGTAAAAATGCTTCTTCCTATATATATTAAATTGTAAATATTAATACTTTCGTTTAAGGATTTACTAGGAAATCATCTATTTCATATGAAAAACAAAAAAAAAAAAAAAATAGTTATCAAACTTTACCAAAGAAAAACTTTATTTATATCCTTTTAGCTTTTATTACCAATACGTATTGTTTATAGCTATTTCGCTATGTGTTCGTTTTGCAATATCCTTTTTTTTTATATATGAATGATTATATCATTTTGGTTTGGAACGTGCATTTCTCTTTGATTTTACACAACTAAACTGCGATGCATGACAAGCTTTTTAATTTCCTATTTAATATTATTTATTTTTTTTCAGTTGCTATGTAGAGATTTTTTTTTTTTTGTTATTATTGTTGTTTTTGTTATTTTCGCTCCTTCTTTGTAATATGATTTTTTTTTTAAAAGGATATCAATATAAAAAGTAGTGGTTCATATAAAATATGCTATTAAAAAAGTATATACCTTAAAAATAATATGATATGTAGCTATAGATAGTATTGAAAAGTTAATATAAATTTTATTTCATAGTTTGTATATCTACAAAAATAAAGTTTTACAGATTTTTTATATTTTTCTTTTTGTATCTTTTCTGTATAGTTTTTTTTTTTTAAAAAAAAATCTTAATGATAAAATACAGCTTGATTACGAAAAAGTTTTTGTATAAATTGAAAATTTTGAGTTAAATTAAATTCTATAAATTCTATGACGAAATATTGTCCGATAATTTTGGTTATTTTAGCCAAGCATGAAAATAACTTTTAGGGTTTCTAATTTAAATTCCATGTTTAGTGGATTCTACGATATTTGCTCGAAATACACTTGATCGAAAAAACATTTGAAATTATGCTTAAAACATTTGCTCTAAAAAAATTAACCGAAAACAATTTGGATTAAGTTTTTTTGAGCTAATTTTTTGTGGTATTTAAATTGTTCATTTTAAATACTAAATAAGTAAATCAACTAATTAGTCAAATTTCAGAAAGCAAATGCGTTTATAAAAATAATATAAATTTATACTTTTCGATAAAATGTTAAATCACAATTTTAAATTGAATTCATATAAGAGTCTGCCTATTTATTTAAGTGAGGTCATAAGAATCAGTCTACTCGTTTTCATGACTGATTAACGTAAAATAATGATTAATAATAATAACTCTACAAATAATTTATAAATTTCTAAAATGGAAGAATTTAATTTTAATTTGACAGATATTAATTATTATATATGTACTTTCACAAATCTCGTTCTTCATACGAATTTGAAGCTTATCGAAATTAATTATAGCGTTATAGGCTTAGTAGTTATAGTTTTAGTTATGATTAATTATATCTCAATACTTTCAAATTTAACGACAGTATTTCCTTTTAGACGATTTTTTTTGTAATGGTTTTTATGATGCCAAAGGGCATACAAAAAATCGTTAGTTTGTAGCATTATTGAATTGTCAACAGAAATATTTAGTTTATATATTAGCTGACCAACAAATATAAATGATTCCAAAAGTATTCAAAATACTAAATACATTATAGTACCTTGTACTACGTTCTCGTATATTTCTGTATTGTTTTTGTGTCATTTTTATAGTAAATAAAGTTTCCTGATAAAGTAAACGGATATAATTAAATTATATTACTGGTCGGATATCCTATAAAAAATGAAAATATAAAAAACAATTTTATAATTAAAACATTATTTGTATGTATTTTAAAAAAGTTTATTTAATTATGTAATTTTTGATAGTAAAATGATCATACACTTTGTAATTTTATTTATATATCTATTAAATTTGTAGGAATAAGTTCCTAATCAAAGAAAATTAATTTCCTGGTTGTATATTTTGTTGAATTAGCTTGTAATTTGAACCAAATAAACACATAGTATAATACGAACATTTATAAATTAGGAAATTAATATTAAAATATAACTTTTTAGTTTGGAAATCCTTAAATAAATTTACAATTGGAACTGAGCGAATTTGAGCTAAAAATAAGCTAAATATATCAATTTTCAATGTTAAATTAGTAAATTTATTAAAGCTTTTATATTTAATTTTCCTTCTGTTTGCTTATTATTTCTATATATATGTCGTATCAATTTTCCAATTTTCTGTGTGTGTCTGTTGTGTGTTTTTCTGTGGTGGTCTTGTTTTTGTTGCATCTTCATAGCTTTGCAGGTACGTTCACTTGCCCATGATCAATCATTACGTTTACCTGTGGATGCATTCAAGGGTTCACATGACACTGGACATCATTTGGGTGGCGGTTATGCTGGTCTATGTTTAGGTGATCCAGATATTGGTGAATTAACAATATCCGAAATGAGTCCAGAAGATATTAGAGCAGAGCTTAAAAGGTAAATATAATTTAAATATTATAACATTTTCAATTAAATTTTAAATATTATTTTAAACAATTAATGAATTTTCTATATATATTTTTTTAGACTGTATACACAACTTGAAATAATGAAAAATAAAACTCTTCGTCAAGATAATCCACATATAAGTAAAAGACGTGGTGGTAGGAAAGCTGGTCATCGGAGATTTTCATTACAGGTAAAATAATATTAATAATTCATATAAAATTATTTTAAATTTTTTTTGTAAATATATATAATTAGAAATTAAAGTTTATAAATATATCTACAAAAAAAAAATTTATATATAAATAGGTTTTTAATTTTTTTTTTAAAGTTTTTAACAAATATGTAAAGTTGAGAAAATTTCTTAAAGTTTTAACAAATTATAAATTAAAATTTGAAAAATTAATATTTATTAAGAAAATTTATATTGTTAAAAAGTTCAAATATGTAAGTTTCTTGATTGTAGTGGTTAAAATTATAATTAAAAATATCCTTTTTTTTGTGTTTGTTGAAGAACTCTTTTAAAATATTTCATCAAAACTCATATTTCAATCTAAAATTTATAGTTTTTATATTATAAGTTTAATTTCTATAAATAATATAATAATTAAGAAAATATGAAAATGATTATTTGAAAATATTATTTTTCTTTTTTCTTATATCCTTTTTTATTGTATTTTTTTAATTTTTGTTTTCATTTTTAACTATATATGCGATTAAACAAATACAAATATTTCAACAACAAATCAAAATTATACAATAAAAAATGAAAATCAAAAAAATCAAAATTTTGCAACACCTTAGAAGAAAGGAAGCAAAGATAAGGTAAGATGGGTGTCTGTTTGTACACAGTATTAGAGAGTGAATTTTCATTTTATATCTTAGATGATTTTCTTTTATTATTATTTTAACAAGTACCAACATTTGTTTTAATCACAATTATTTTTTTAATTAATTATTTATATATTATTTTAATTTTTAATATTAAAACTGATTATGAATGAAGCGACCTCTCGATTAATTTTATTGTTTTGTTATACCTCAAAGCATCTCATGCCGTTGCCATGAACGGCAACGATGATGATTTTATGTATACAGAAATGCCGCATTGAAAAAGTCAAAAATCATAAAATTATGTTTGCTAATTAAACATTTGAAAATGGCAACGATTTCAAAAAAATCAAATCGATTGAACTTTACAATGGCATGATGGCAGTGAGATTGTCAGCTTTCATATATTTCTATATATATTTGAATTTTTGTTTCACATATGAAAATCTTTAACGGCAATGGTACAGACTTTCTTAACGGCGAGACTGTCTATGGGGTTAGCCTATATGACTTATTCACCAACATGAAAAAGCCATTAAGGAGAAAGCGGGAGAAAACTTTTAGGATATTTGACATTTCTAATTACACAACCTCAATAGAAACTTTTTTTACTTTTAATTTCGCCTTTTACTATAAAAAGATGATAACTACCTTAAGAAATTTGGTTGCCATCAACGTTTTTTTCGAAATAAAGGATATTTCCTGGCGTTTTTCTGTGATTTTGTTATAATATGTATATTTAAGAATTATCATAATCAGTTAATTATTTTACTTATTTCATATTTTAATTTGTAGTCACAATATCTTTTTATTTTAATTTATTATTTAAGTTTGCCTCATTTATCATAATATTTGTAATTACGTTATATTTGTAAATCCACCATAGTTCTTCACCTTCAGTAATAAGTTTGTGTTCCAAAATAGAATGAAAAACTAAAAAATGCACTTTTCTTTTTATATAAAAACATGTATTTAACTTTAACATAAAAGTAGTTTCTACAAATGCACGACTTTCTTATGCTCCGTAAATCTAAATTTAATAAAATATAAGAATAATTGTTTTTAGAATTTTTTTTTAATGTGTAAATTATTGCTGGGTATATCCACAGACAGGAAATAACAATACATCGAAAATTATTCGACTGCAATTGGGAAATAACTCCATAAAATCAAAGTGAAATTAATCCCATTTTTTAATGGGAATTAAATACACTTTTTAAGAAAATATTTGGAAATTATATCCACACTGAATTTTCCATGGAAAAGAACTTCACATTGTATTTAAAAAAAAAAAAAAAATATAATTAGGAAAAGCAGATAAATCTCATTTTGTAAAATAAGTGTAGTAAGGCTAACTTTGAAAAATAACATTTATCCACACATTTTTCTGGTTACTGATAATTTAATCGACGTTTTTAATATTAAGAAACAATAAATAATCCTACTTAATTTCTTGGTGGGATTATTACTTACTTTTGTGTAAATGTAAATTAATTATACTTTAATTTTATGGTGATATTTGAGTGATTTCCCATGTGTGTTTATTTTCCGTGGAGTTATGATGCCGAACCATGTAACTTTTGATGCAGAAATAATTTCACAGGATATACATGAGAATTTACTACTTTTCAAATCATTCAACCAAATTGATATGAGTTATTTCTCAAGTTCATAATAAGCTCATAAATAACTTCACATCAATTTGGTGGTATATATTTAAATGTTGAGTTACTATTATATCTGGTGATATTTCCTTGCAACATAATTTATAGTATCCTTGATTATACTTCTACCTACATATATACTTTCAAGAATTCTCGATATTCTATAATTTTCCATAAAATTTCCCTAAATCAAAATGAAACTTATTTCAAATTACGTTATAATACTTCTAGTAAATTTCTATTAACAGCATGAATTTTTATGATGCATTTCATATAATTTTCCTTAATCTATACATTCTAGAATATTTCAGAATAAACGAAATTTCGGGTGCATGAGTTTAATGATTTTTTATATATACTATGTATGTAGTATATCCTAATTTTTGTTCCGGTTTTAGTTTCCCAAGATTTCCAATCCTGGTACCAATCTTAAATTCCATCCGGAATTTTTGTTAACTTCAATTTTAAACATTATCTATAATCTATTAGTAACGTGGAATCTATGTTGTAAAATTTTGTTTGTATTATAAATGTATTATTTATGTTCTATAAAAAGTCACATAGAAAAAATATAAATTTTTGTACAACACAAATCAATATAAATTTTATTTATGAAAATATTAATTAATTTATCATAATTATTATTTTATATTACTATATTAAATAGGCATTAAGTGCCAAACATCGAAATAAACATCATGATATTGAAATAACTGAAGCAGAACCATCACGAACACCGGAAGATTCAGTTTGTAGTGCTGAAGGACCAACAGATACATATGCTGAAATATCAGGAATATCACATTCAATGTTATCACATTCTATGGTATCACATTCAATATTATCACATTCAAAATAACAACAGCATCATCAAAATAAAATACCAAATTATAATAATAATTATAAAAATCATTAATAAAATAGATAGAAATTATCTATTTTTACTAAATAAATAATACATAAATAAAAATTCTTCAAAACATAATTCTATATATAATTAATTAATAAAAATCATTTTTCTAAACCAAAAAAAAATTAACAATTTGATTAACAAAAAATCTTAACTAAAATTAATTAAATTACATCTAAAAATTGAAATTTTTGATTTTATTTAATTTGTTGTGAAACATAAATAATATCAAAAACATTATATTTATAAATGTATTTCTATTATGTATTATGTAATATCTGTAAAATGTATATTTTTAAAATTTAAGTATCAATGTGTACCAAAAAATAAAATTAAAAAATATAATTAATCCAAATAATTTTAATATAAGCTTAACATTTCCAGCTTTAAATTTTTGATTTTAATTTTTGTATATATTCATAAAAAAATTACTAAATTTCTTAGGCTATTAATGAATAACCAATTTTTCTCAAATAATATTTTACAAATAATATAATAAATTGTAAAAAAAAGCAATTAATAAAAATATTCTATATAAATTAATACATTTATAATAATAATAAATAATATATTAAATTACCAAATATAAAATAATTTGAGTATATTTTGTATATTTTAATTACTATAATTATATAATAATTAATTAAATTGTAGGTTCACAAAATAAAATTGTTGTGGATAGACTGAAAAATTTTATAAAATAAAAATTCAGGTTATTTTTTTTTTATTTATTTAGAGTTTTTAAGAAGAAATTTGATTTTTAAAAAATTTAAAATACCAAAAAATGCAACTATGCCACATAAATAACCTAAAGTCTTCCGGACTAAATCTGGATTCGCAATGAAAATAATATCAAATGTGGAAAAGCAAATCAAAGTTGGTGCAAGTCAACGTAACGTTTATTATATGACATTTTAGCTCAGTTGATGTAAATTCAAATTGCATTTCATCCATTTCCATTTCATCTATTTCTAAAATAATTGAAATGCAACAATTTAATTTTCCCAAAAAAAAAATATATATAATTAATTAATTCTACCTGAAAAATATGATAAATTTTTCTGGTGAAAAAATGTCACTGTAATTTTTTTTACATTTTCAAGCATTACAAATCGAAAATGTTAAAAGTTGAGCAACTTTTGCTTTGCTTTGCGTTGATTTGACTCATTCTCATTGAGAATGGAATCATTATTTTCAAATAGTTCAAATTTTAACTTTACTTTACTTTATGTAACTTTTCTTATTGTGATTCCAGCATAAATTCTCTTAAACATTTTATTTTGCAAAGATTAGAATAATTTGTTAAGTTAAGTTAACTCACATATTTAAAAATAAAACTAAATTATTTGAATAATTTATTTACTTTTAAACTATATTATGCTGCCCATACATTATCCAATTTGGTTGTACAACCATGGAATTTTCTCTTATATTTTTTTGATTTTTCCTAAAAGTGAATTTTGGTTAATGGCATAAGTAAATTAGGAGAAAATATGTTATTACAATAAGTGCTAAATCTCTTCCCAGAAAAATATAGGTAAAAAAACCGCTCCATTAATGTTTTAAAAAATGTTTATGACAGTTTTATAGGATAAATTGGAAAGAGATAACCTAAAAAAATTATGAAGACGAGACAGTAGGATAAAATTGAAAAAAAATGAATTAAAATATATTTCATGTAAACATGTAATCTTAAATTAAATATTTTTTTTTTTAGAAATGGATCATTTTTGATAGAAAAAAAGTACTACAATATATATAAAAAGTTTAAACCCTCAATCTACTTTCTATTTCGCATGTATAGTCTTTCATTTTAAAAAGAGTAATGGTGTTCCAACTCTTAATCCACAAAAGTATAGAAATATTATTTATTATTTTATATAAGTAAACTTTGTTTATTTTAATTATAAATATATAATTTCAAAAAACTTATTCTAATACTTCTTTTCAATGCTTATATTTCATACAAAGCTGCCAGAATACACTTGATGGACCAAGATTTATACATTTGTTAAGAAAACAATGTGTCCTTGTTAAAAACACTTGTCTATTATATTTTAACAGTTTTGACTTCTGAATCATCGTCTCTATCCATATACAATGGTTGTGAGTTTCATGTATTTAAGGATAGGATATAATTCGAAATTTAATTTTCAATTTATCATTTCATAAAGTCGATTATATTTATATGTCACATAACACATAAATAAAATTAGATTAACAGAAAAAACCGACTTCCCAGAATCTAATGACAATTTTCACAGAATTTTGAAATAAAATCTTTATGGCTATACTCTTTTATCTAAGGTTCTAAGGACATGTAATTTTCTTTTTAAACTATTTTTTTTTTTCAATTTTAGAAGTTTACCTATTAATATTTATTAATTGCATTAAAAATTGTGAAAATCTTATTTACAATAAAATGTCACGAAATAACTTTTACGAAGCCATGGATCAATTTGGCCTGTACCACCATTCCAACAAAAGAAAAAAAAGTTTGTCACTATAAAAAATGAACTAATTTTATGAACTGCATGTTTATTTATATATAAATTCCGAAGCCAAATTATTTGTGTGGATAATTATTAATCGTAAAGTTTTCTACACTCTATTAAAACCTACCCAACGAAGCTATCAACTTATTTTACTTCACTAGTGGAATAATCTTTGCAAAATAATTATAAAAATATATATTTTTTTTTAAAATCTTTCTACTAAAATATTTATCTTTATATAAAAACTTAAAAACTAACTAATTAAGTTATTAATGAAGAAAAAATTCTCATAAAATTTATATATACTTATATAAAATATAAAATATTATCTCATATTAGGCTAGAAATTCTATTAAAATAATAAACTTATGTAAGTTTTCTTAATTTTATGCAAGTTTCCATTAATTACTTTAATTTCGAATTAAAATTTTTCGCTAAATAAAATATTTATAAAAATAAATAAAAAACATATTAGTTTAATATCATCATGTATAAAACAATGTGTCAAAAGCGTACATATTACTAAATTATTTAGGTTAAAATATAGAGAAATCTTTTCCAAAAAAAAAAAAAAAAAACAAAGTTAAAAAATTAACTTTTAGAATATATAAATTTAATAAATTATTTATAAAATAGTAAAAGAAAATATATCGCACTTTATTGGCGAAACTAAAAATGGAAAAATTCAAATAAATAAATTCAATAAATCTAATTCAAATAGCAAATAATAAAAAATATTTAAATAAAAAATAATAGAAACGCAAAATATCGAAATATTTCATATATTAAATAGAAGAAAAATAATTAAACTCGTAACATTTATTAAACCCACCATTAAAATATACTATAAAAATTTACCAAAAGTAGACAGAAAAAATCTCATTAAATTTAATATAATTAAAATTAATTATTATAATATAGTAAAATAATATTAATTAATAATATAAAAAAAATATATTTATTATAATTATACCAGAAGGAAATTTTAAATAAAATTCAATGTAGAAAATATTAAAATCTAATTTGTATATATATACATAAAAATATACATTTAATATATAAAAAATATATTTACAATTTAGATTGTATAATAATTAATAAAATTTTATATAGATAAAAAGTAAAGTTTAAAACAAATTAAACAAAAAAAAAAAAGATTTTGATTTATATTTATGTTTTTATTATCTAATTATTTATCTCAGTTCATTATTAAGTTATTCAGTCTTATATGTTTTAGTCACCACAGTGTCAGCTCTGTAAAAGTATGTCTAGATATTAAAAATTGTAATGATTAAGGTGAAATTTGGCTGTCATCAAAGATCAAATCATTTACTAGAGTTTGTCAAAACAAGACAATTTGATATTTCAAAAGCAAGTAAAAAGAATGAAAGTTTTGGCAAATTGTTGTTGTTGTTAAGAATAAGTTAACTTATTTGAAATAGTAAGCAAATTTGCATTCACTGGAAATGAAGCTGATTTATGTAATTGCGATTCCTTAAACGTAATGTACTCAATAAAATTCTTTAATTTACGTTATATTCACAGCAATATGTCTATTAGCCTTACATGGCAATGTCTTTTGGTGAAAATGGTCAAAATAGTTGGCCTTAGTTAGTACGGTGATTCTATGTCGAGGACTGCAAGATTCAGATATAGAGGCAGATATCAGTTATGTTCTGTGGCTGTTCGGGTTAAGTAGAAGTAGGTATATAATCTTAGGAAACTATCGAATCAATGAATTAGAGTATTTGATAGCGATCCCAACCGTGGCGTGAAATGGCTAGAGTAATGCAAGATTTGTTAAATAATAATTGGTCTAGGAATATTTTGAATATTTTTGGTGCCACATTTGAAACAGAAAAGTATTTTCGGTTTTATATCTAAATTTTCCAAATAGGACGTCATCAATATGAGAATTGTTAAAAGAAAAATGTTTGCAAATAAATTTTATCCCTAAAATCATTTACATATATATAGATAGTTCAATTGTATGTCGAACTGCGAAATTTTTTTGTGAAGGAATAATAAAACTAATAAAAGTCCACACAGAGTGATGCTATGAGCGTTACTGGAAGGTGTGATGTAGTGTATTTTGATATGAATATTCACTACTTCACAGAATTGCATAGAACCAAGGTATCTGCACTTAGAGACTATTTGGTCTATTGTACCACCTTATCATTCGTTAAGAAAATGGATTACGTGTACTAAGAAAATAAAGTCAAGGATTTACTTATAGAGAAGAAAATGCTCATATTACTAAATGATTTTTGTTAAGTTGTTTGTCTCTAAAAGGATTATACACCTTGACATATGTAAGAATTTATTTTATAAAATTATTGAGCATTTTCTTTTCTATAGCAAATTCTTATCTTTCTTTTAGTTTTCACAGTTTGCCATACGATTGAACTATCTATATGGTAAATAATATTTGGTAGAACCTAATTTACGTAGTAATTTTTTTCCTTCTGAATGTATTTGTTAATTATGAATTCCACCTATTTTTACAAATTCACCAAAATTACTAATAATTGTAGGTGTAGAGAGTTGACTCTGATAAGTACATAGCAAAGTCTGATAATATTTTTTATTTATTTTTTATAAATGACTGAATATTAAAGTGAAATGATTATAATTTTTGTTAATTAATTTTTATGTTATTAATTTTGTTAAGAGTTGTATATAAATATATTTTGTTTTGAGAACTGAACAATTTCCAAATTTCCTAATTTATGTTTAACAGTTCTATGCCTTCCTAAAAATCCGAATCACCCTGGTAAATTTAATTAGGTTCGTTTATGTTTTGTTTAGTTATTTTTATGTTATTTAATTTGAAACTATCTTAATAATAAACTATATATTTTATGACCAAAATTAGTAAATTTTGTAATAATTTTCTATTTCCTATGATTAAAATTATTAATACGAAATATTTTGAATTTAATTTTTTTAATTTAAATTTATATAATTTGTATATTTTGTAAAAAATAAATTAATTTTTTGAAGAATAAAGTTTTGTAACTTTTCAATTTTGGTAATGTTAAAAGAAATTTATGAAAATTTAACATAATATAAATAATAAAATTAATAAATAAAATGGAATTTTGAAAAAATGAGACATATAGATATAATATTTTTAAGATATTGTAATTAAAATATTATTATTAAATACATATATACATTATACCGTACCAGTAATTGTTATCGCTTGTTGTTATTATTAAATAAAAACATTAAATTACAAAATTATGAATTTTATTAATTTTGTTTATTTATTAAAGCCAGAAAAAATATTAATAAAAGTCAAATAATTTTATTGATTTAATAATAAATTAATTTGTAATACTTTTCAAAGTAAAAATATAATCGCACAAAAAAAATATTTATTTTATTTTTATCTCTAAAATTTCATATTTATAATAATTTTATTTCTGATTGAAGCCGCCGGCTATTTTGTAAATTGATATTTGCTCAAATTTAACATATGTTTAAAAGAATATAGACTATAATCTGAGGGGTGTGAATTGTAAATTTAGGTAATGTAAAAAACCTTAGATTTATAACAATTTCGAAAAATTGTCTAGCAACATTTTCATATATATGCTATAGTAATAAAAATATAAATCAGTAGAAAGTTTAAGTCACTGCGGTGACTTTACAAGAACTAATTACAAAGTTTGAAGTTGTATACTTAAATTCTACTAATAATAAGGAATAAGAAATCTCAGTATGTATAAAATTATATCAGATTTAAAATGTTAATTTAATGCAACGCAAAACAGCTTAGAAGTGTCCAGCTTTTAACTTTAAAATTTCATATGTTTTGACGGCGATGAGACTAATAGTTCATCTGCAATGTACAGACTTTGGCTTGAAACTTCATTTCAACACTTCAAACTTCAAAATTGAACATTATGTAAATTAATGTACCTTATAATCTGCTCTGCAATATATAGGCGCCAGCTTAGAGCTCGAAATATTAAAATTAATCATTGGAGAATTTTGGGTTCTTTAATTATGTTAGCTACTTTAATTATGCTTAACGTAAAGTTATGTTCAATCTTGAAGTTTGAAGTTCGAGACGAAGTTTCAATTCAACGATTAAATTGGAGTTCTATTATAATTCCAGCATGAAGTGCTTAACGTAAAAGTTTTGTTTTTCTATTTTAAATTGTATTGCGTTGAACTTTAGCATTCTGAATTTACAATTCGAAATTTTAAATAAATTACCCCAAATTAATTAGTAAATATATTTAATTAAATTTATAAGTTATTTAGTCAAATTATTAAATTATTTTACTGGTAAATACTGGTGTCAATAGAGTTTGGTTATTTAATTAATTTTACATTTTATTTGAAGTTATTTGTAAAATATTAAAAAAAAAAGAAAATTAAAATATACATAAAATATGTGAAATGTAATAATTATAATGTAATAAAAACAATTTTAGATATGAGAAAACAAAACTAAAGAAAACAACAATTTTGAGCAGAGAAAAATAAAAATTAATTTAAAAAAAAAAATATTGTGAAAATTAAATTTTAAAATGAAAATTTTTCAAAACCAATACACACAAAAATTCTAATTGATATAAAAAATTGTATGTAAATTATTACAAAACTGATAAACATAATTATGTTATTTGAACAACATTTGTATTTATAAACCGACAGGGGAAATTCTCTGAAAAAAAAAATATTATGAGAAAATATATAAAAATATATAAATGGAACAATAAAATAAATTATATAAAAAAAAGCAAAGAAATTGTTATTTTATTCCACATAATTTAATTATTTTATATAATTCGAAATTTTGATAGGGACCCACTGAAACCGCAGACCATAATTTGGAAGCTAAACTGTCTATAGAAGAACCCTCTGACTATCCAAATATCAGGAGCATTAACTAGATCACAAAATTAACCTGTGTGTAAAATTTCATTGAAATAACATAATAATTATACATGCTCTAGATCAGCGATGGCGAACCTTTTTTGGATGGAGGGTGAGAATCAAATTTTAATTGGAAATATTCTAGTAATACTTTGACAATTTAGAAGATCATTTATTAAAGTATTTTCGGTGTTTTAGTAAAAGTTTTTTGGTTACAAATTTTTTGTTACGATTTTTTTTTCGATATCATGGGTAGGTAACTTTAAATTCCATAGTTCACTTTAATTGTATCGTGGATGAGTATGTTACCAACGAGAACTCTGAAGAATTAAATATTCTTCAGAAATTAAACTAGGTCATATTTCAGATTTCCATGCAACAACTAAAGTTCCAGCTACAAATTTCAAGAGCACCAACAAAATAACTAAATCAATATTATATTAAACGACGCAATTCTATATTATAGATTTAACTCTATATAGAATTCACTTAAACCATTAATTCCAATATTCTTGGTCGTAACCACACATAGTAAGTATTGCAAATGTAAGTTTTACAAATTTACATATTCCCTTTATTGCCATGTAAATAATATCTCTTTTAAATATTCCAATAACATTTCCATGATCCACATATAGAGAATGACCATAGTTTACTACGATTTCTACATTATGGGTTGATTTCAAGATATTTAATAGATTTGCTCCATTGAATATTCTGAACACTGAGGGAAAGATTGGTAGGTAGGTAGGGAGTTAATTATTGTTTTTCGAGTGAAAATTTTTACCTTAGTTTTGGTTCGTTAAACTTTATTTACCAACAATGAATTTTATTTTTAGCATATACATTTTGTAGATTATTTATTATATTTTAAACTTCAGAAACAGAGACAATATTTATTGTTGTATCATCTGCATAAGGTACCACAATAATTACATTAGGTATAGTTATGTCATGTGTAAAGGTGTTATATAAATTGTAAAGATGTTACGATATTACATAATTTATGTTGTAAGTCGTATTAGTTAAGCAATAAATGCTCACGGAAAAGGAAAATTATCTTTCATATTAGTAAACTTTGATTTATTTTTACCAAGTCTGTATACAACATGGGAAATTTTAAAGCTTACATTTTATGAACAATTCTATTTTGCCAAACTGAATCAGCAACTTTCTCCATGTCTAAAACTAACATTCAAATTGATATTTTTAAATCTTAAGTTGGTGGTTAGTACTCTAACCTTTTCGGAATTCCATGCACTCCTTTTTTTATTAACAGCAAAACCAACAACTTTATCATAATATTCAAATTTGATAAATTAATAAAAATTTATATACGAGTATGTATAAGGAAATCTTTTGAGTTATATTAAATTGTAAAATTTTCGACATTGATTTAGTTTCTTGGTCAGCAGTGTTTAATTTCTAACTAATAAAAATTAGTTGTAAATTTATTTTGAGATTTGTTTATAAAATACAGATACTAAGAAATTGTATTGTTTTATTGCTGCAAAAGTCAGTATAACATCAGATGCACTATGATTTCTTCCAAATCTGGTATACTTAATATCATGTAAATCGCAACAACTAATTATAAAGAGTATACCAATAAGAACTTTCTTTTTAATAGGGTTGAAATTAGTTAAGTATGTCATTCAATTTTTGTTTGATATTGTCCATATCACATATTGTCAATTTACTATAATGATTTCAATTCGTTGATTTAATCATTTACAGATCATTGAATGTGGAAATTTGTCCTATATTATTTTCATTCTTAAATAGACAAGTCTCTACTCTCTACAACATCAATAAAGAATGATAAAATGTTGTTTAATTTCAAATTTAATTCTAATTAGTAGATCCTATTTTTTATGCATATTTTCAGTAAAGATCAATTCGTCTACATTTAATACTGTGCTCACAAAATAATTTGAATATTGCTTATACAATATCTATTTAAAAAGATTAGCAAATTTTAGACTGTATGTACTATAATAAAACTGTCTAGGGTCTAGGAGTCTAGGTTCTAGGAAATAGAAATGATTACAGTCATGTTAATACATATAGCATATAGAAATGTTTTGATTTAGAGTATAACAGAAAAATAAAAACAAAAAAAATAATAATAATTTTAAAAAATGCATTTCAAAAACGTAAATTATATTTACTTTATAATCAATAAAATATCATTTGTCATCAAAGTTTAAATTATTTACATAAAATACATAAACAAATTAAATTTCGTAAAATTAAAAATATTTGTATTTTTTTTCACTTTATATACTATAATATCATTAATTAATTGGAAAAAAAGTTACGTACGAAACACGAGGAATACCTATCAAAATAAAATCTTTTAGTTATAAAATTTATAAAAAATAATAAGTCAAATTATATCTGTAAATGAATTCTAGATAGTGTCATAGGTTGTTGAACGACATTCAAAATTTTAATTAAATCAGTGAATTAAAAACTGTCTGAGTAAATTACAATGTTTCAATTATTTGAATTTTTAGTCAACTTAAAGTCGTTCTACAATTAAGGCATATAATAAGAAAGTTCTTTTATTTTTAAATTTTATTTAATATTAAATAAAATTAAATAAAAAATTATTAAAGAATTCTTAAAATTGAAATTTTTTCACTAAACTATGCTCTTAATTTTGAAAGAAATTTATAAATTTTATTATGATTATGTGGGACAAAAATATGGTGTGTTACAAATTTTAATAATTTAAAATAATATTAATAAATTGTTATAAAAAGTTCTCAGTTATTATTATTCTTACAAAAACTATCATTCTTAATGTCTTTGCATATTTTTTAATCGAATTTTGTTAAATTTAAAATTATATTTTAATTATGGACTCTGTACATGTTCTACTGAATATGTAGTAAATTTGTGAAAGAAATTATTTAATTGGAAAGTTTTACAAGTAAACGACATAAATTAAACTAAATCTTACTAAATAAAGATTAGCTTGAATACATTATTTAAATTTTCAAATATGTTATTGAATTTAATATAGAAAAGACTAGAAATTCTTACAATTAATTCTAACACTTTGATGTATACAACATTTTATCACGTCTTGTGTTTTGCTATGAAATAAATTAACATCACATTAAAATTTACGTCAAATCGATGTAAAGTTGATTCAGCTTTAAATGAGTACCAGTAATAAAATTTGCAATATTCATTATTGCCATTAGCTTGTTTCAATTTAAAGTTTCTTCAATATAAAGAAACTTATAGTAGGTCCAAATTGCAATAAAATGTCACGAAACCTTTATCATTGACGGCTCCAAGTGGAGTGAACAAGAAAAAATATAAAAATAACATATATAATTAAGAATAAAGGACGTTTTGATGTATTGAAATATTTAGGAACCAAATATTATTAAAGGATATCAAAATATTTATATCAAATTCATATAATTTTATATAATTAATGTAAGTTAACCATTTATTTTTAGAACCACGAATTGATCATATGCCAATGATGGGATCACCATGGAAAATGATATCTTTACTTCTACTTTATTTATATTTTGTTAAAATTAAAGGACCACAATTGATGAAAAATCGTGAACCATTTGATTTAAATAATATTATGATATTTTATAATGGTTTTCAAGTTATTGCAAATCTTCTTTTAGGTTCTTATGTATGTTTTTTGTTTTTTAAATTTAATCATTTATAAAACTAAATAAAAATATTTTTTTTTTAGGTGGTATACAGAATGTTTTTTGTATATGATGATATTGATTTAGGATGTTTACTTGTTGATTTTACAACATCAGTACGTGGTTTAGATGAAGTAATGGTTACATATTTATATTTTTTATTAAAACTTCTTGATTTATTGGATACTGTATTTTTTGTATTACGTAAAAAATATAATCAAATAACATTTTTACATGTTTATCATCATACATTAATGTGTATTGCAATTTATATAGCATGTAGATATTATCCAGCTGGACATGGTGGTATTATGGGTTTAGTTAATACATTTGTTCATGTATTTATGTATAGTTATTATTTTTGTACAGCATTTAATCCACAATTAAAAAATTCATTATGGTGGAAAAAATATATAACACAAGTACAAATGTTTCAATTTGCAATATTAATTATACATTTCTTACGACCAATCATAAATGGTAATTGTAAATATCCATTTTTTATATTAATGAGTTGTATGATACAAAATGTTTTTATGTTAGCATTATTTACTGATTTTTATATAAAAGCCTATGTACGAAAATCAATTAAACAGAAATAAATAAATAATTAAAATTTGTTTGTTTTTTGTCTTATAAAAATAAAATAAATATTTTTAAATTAAAATCAAAATATTTTATCGATAAATGCAATAACGAAAATTATATGTTATTTTCCAATTTAGAATTTAGATGGCTTTGCGTATTAATTGTTGATTATAGAAGACATAATTTTGAGAACTTTGATATAAAAATTGTATTAGTCGAAAAATTGATTCACTGGTAAATCTAAATTAAGACATAACACGCAACTGAGTTTTTTATATAACCAAAAGACATCTTTTGATACTAACAAATTAGGCTAATAAATTAGATTTTCTATATATTTATGGTTAAAATTCGGTTTGTATAAGTAAAAATAACATGACAAAATGTAGTAATACAGGAGCTTAATATAATTTGATTACTAGTTTGGACTATATTATTAAAAAAAAAATGGATTATATATAAAACATGCTACAATTTAGGTTTGTCACGAAAATTCGGAAAAATTGTATTGCCAGTGCCACTGAAACTTGACTATTTAAGTTTTGAATCTGTAAACCAAATGATTTTGGGTCATTATTAGATATAGGTAGGTATTGTTACGTGATGAGAGAAAAGTGGTTCTTGTATAAGGAAATAATATTGATGTTATGTAAATTTGATGCTTAAAATTTGTTATTTTAAAATTGATTTGGCAATTTCAGATTTTTGAATAATATTCATATTGAATTTTTAAATCCCATTTATTGTAGCAATATTTAAATATCGTTTTGAAAACCTGGTAGATTACTCTGTAATGCGATGCGTAACGTATTTTCTGCGTAAATTCCTATCCTAATAAAGAATCCGATTTACAAATATTTTGATATCTGGAAATTAAATTTCAGTGTCGTTATATATATCGTTATCTGTTATACTAGTATAACAATTACGTTATCTGTTATACTAGTATAACAGTTTCTGTAATTATCATAATGGTATGGTTTGAGTAATGCCATGAAAATTGTACAATTAAAAACTACAAAAATATTGAATTAGCAAAAATGGGTAAAGATTTCCGGTTATGCAAAATTTCACATTCTTAAAATCAAAAACTGCAAATGTTTTTGTAGCACAAACTAAACCATTATGATCCTTAAAATTAAATAAAAATATTAGTAATAAAATATAAATTATTTTTTCTATTACTTCAAAATCAAAGTTTTTTAATTACAAAATTTCTTCTTTTTTTATTAAGTAAAATTTTTTTTTATTTGTATTTTGCATTTTTTGAATCTCATTTTTGTTTTTATTTATTTACTAATTTCAAACAAAATATAATAATACAAATTATTATATTCTTAAATATATATATTTTTCACTTAATTTTTATATTATTACTAAAAAAAATTGTTTACTTCTTATTTAAACTATTTTTGTTTTTTTGTTTTACTAATATTACGATTGTTTTGTTTTTGCTACACAAATATTTCTAAAGAACAGAAAAAAATTATTCAAAAACACGATTAAAACAAACACTATAAAAGAAAAATTACAATATATAAATTTAAAATATATAAATTAATTATTTAAAAAATATATATATCAAAAAAAAATATTTTGTGTTGAGTTTACAAAAAAAAAAATATATATTTTTTGTCGTTTAATAAAAATAAACATAATTAGCTCCAGTTTCTCGCCAATCATAATTATAATTAGAATAATTATGATAATTATAATTATAATTAGGGTATGTACTATTATTATTATTACTTAAATGATAACTCAAATTTTTTGAAGCTACTGATGATGATGATGGCGATGCTGCTGTTACACCGGTTGTTGTTACGGATGATCTTGCTGTTGTTGATGATGCTGATGATGTTGCTGAAATTTTCATAATTTGACGACGATTATTACATCAAATAGGATGTAATTTTGTTGTATGTACAGTTAAAGCGCTTCTCTGTGTAAAACGTTTGTCACAAAATGTACATGTATATGGCTTTTCACCAGTATGAGTCCTTATATGTTTTGTTAAATAATCCTTAACACTAAATGCCTTCTCGCAATAAATACAATGAAATGGCTTCTCACCAGTATGAATTCGGGTATGTTGTTTAAGTGTATTTGATTGTGTAAACGTCTTTGAACAATATAAACATGAATATGGTCTCTCCTTTGTATGGATCCTTAAATGTCGAATGTAATATTCAGAAAAAACAAATTCTTTTTGACAATATTCGCATTTATACTCAGCCTCTCCATTATGGATACGTCGATGTACTGACAGCGTACCAGATGTTTTAAAAGTCTTCTCACAGTCGGGACATTTATGCCTTTTATTTGAAGTTGTTGTTATACTACCAGAATTTTGTTGTGTTGGATGATAATTATGTTGCGGTTCAGATTTAATTTCAACTTTTATTGGTAATGGTATTGGACCACTACCATTAATTATAACAGCATTACTATCACCACGATTACTACTACTACTACTACTATTTCCACCACCACCACCACTATTATTATTGTTGCTACTACTATTATTTTGTTGATTATTTGATTTTTGTTTTGTTAATTTAACATTAAATGGTGGTAATTTAGAATTTGTACCAGTTAATGATGATGCTGCAGCAGATACAACACCACCAATACCACCTATTGTTGGTGGATAAAAATTGTGACCTAGTGGTGCTGATATGGTACCACAATGAATACATTTATATTCACCATTTGCAATTGACATACCAAATAAGCCACAAGCGGTACAACGTGAAAAACGTAACATTTGATGAGCATTTCGTATATGATCTTCTAATTCTAATGTTGTACGAAATGTTTCATCACATTGTTGACATGGATAATCAACAGTTGTTGTATCCATTGGAAATAACATTTCTGTTTGATGGCACAAATGCATATGTTCAGCTAATAAATTAGATCTTATAAAACCTTGACCACAAATTGGACAATAATGTGCATCTGCAGAATGTGATGCTGTTAATGGTGGTGGTAATGAACCTAAATTATTTTTATTATTGTCATGATGTCGAGATTGTTGTGGATGTGGTACCATAATATCTGGTGGACGTAAACGAAAATCTTGTGTAAGAGGTTTTAACATTTTTGTAAAACTGTAAAAAAAAATATAACCAATTAATTATAAATTAAAAACATAAATTTGATATTTTCAGTTTAGTTACTTCTGGTGGTGTTGATGTAATTATACGTTTTTGTTAAGTAAATCTGAGTTTATAATTTCAAATATTTTCAAAATAATTTTTTTTTTTTTTGGGCGAGACGCAAAAAATAAATTACCATACAAAATTTACGCACGCACACACAAACAAATCTAAAATGAAAATAGTTATTGAAATATTGATTAAAAGTAGTGCTTGTTTTTTAAGTGAAATTACTGCGATATATACTTAAAAGGAATAATAGAAATTTATTGGAGTTTAAGTAATAAAATTAGACATTTTTTAATATTTACAAAGAATGAAATTTTTTAACATTTAATAAAAAAAACAACAATGATTGATTTTATGACACCTGCCAAAATAATAAAAAGCTGGTAGTGCTGCCATTTATGTATTACTAAAAATGTATGAAGTTGGTTGCATGTTGCGTTTACGGAAACTTGCAGAGTTGACATTGTCACACAGTTTGCGGAAAACTGGGAAAACTTTATAAATTAACAATAAAATACAAAATCGGTGTTGTCAAAACTTCATAAATTAACAAAATACAAAATCCGTGGTGTCAAGTGACATCTTTGACTTAACGAGTGATTTAATAATAACTTCCAACCCAATAGACAACAGACTTCCATTTATGTCATCTATATTGGTAATTTGCTGACAAAAATAAGTATTATGCTGAATTATTTCCTTCTAAAAAATACAATTATTTATCCCTAACAAAACTGAGCAAACCCAGTACACAGTTTCCGCAACTATAAATCTTAGAGCAAAATCTTAGAGTAAATATTTACTCTAAGCTATATTAAATTATTTCAAAAAATGTGTATATTATAGCAAAAATATTTTTCAACTTTTGCTATAAAAAAACTGTAGTTTGTAGTTTACGGCAACTCAAAATCAGCTGCAAATATATTGATTAATTCGACTATAAATACTTAGCTAATTGCACACATCTTAGACCAGCTGTGGTTCCTGACTGTCATTTATATGTTTACGTTTTTACATTTTACATTTTGTTAGAGTGTTTACTTTGTTGTATAAAATAAAATATAGTTTAGACAGGAAAAGTGCTTTGTTTTGTTCTAAAAATTAAAAAATCTAATCGATATGGCTGAAGAGATTGATGACAACGAATTTTTCCAACAAGATTTTACTACTGCATCTGAATGGGAAATTTTTAATGCACGACTTGATGAAATTTTTCATGAATGGAAATTACCGTATGCAATACCTGGCAAACCATTGAAAAAAAATGAACTTTTTTTCACTACGTGGGAGATAAAATCTGAAATAATATTTTTTGCTAATGTTGAACTTCGTGCAAGTCGATACTGTGCAAAATTTCCATCCAATGACAATGAATTACATGCACAAGAAACAGATACTAAAGCTAAAATTTGTCAATCTCATATTGATTTAATGAATTTTACAAACAATTTTTGTATATTCGATAATAATAAACCAGAAAAAATCCATCAACTTGCTATTTGGTATGGTTTAAGAGATTTTGTTGTAATTGAACCACTAAATGGTGCTATTATCAATGAAAGTCAATTTCGTGTATTACTTAGCTCAGCTAGTATAACAGTTGCCGAAACCAATACTGAAATACCAGTTTTCGTACGTGTCATGCAAAAAGATTTAAATGTTTTTTTAGGAGTTTGTGAAAGTCCCTCTGTACGAGTTAATTTTGATATTGTTGCATTAGAATCTACACCTCTGACTTGTAGATATTTATCTGGTTTATTAAGTATATTTAAAGGTAAAATTGTAACAACGTATGTTCAACCAGTTATGGTATCAGTACGATTAACATATAATTTAAAAGATTTTGTCAATACGGGTTTTTGTATAAAAAGTAAAATACCATTTGCAAGTGATAATGATGATGATATAGAATTAGATGATCCAACAAATTACGAACCAGCAGGTGTTAAATTTTTTGCATTACCATATGGTGTTTCGATTGATCATATTAATGAATTAATATTGAATTGTACATGGCCAGAAATTGCTGAAAATGTTATTGTTGATTCATCAACATATTCTGATTTAGATCCCATGTTAGCACCAGTTTGGTCAATTCGTGTCAATTTTAAACAGCATCCAATCTATTATTTAACTGATTCATTAGCTGATTTTATAAAAATAACTGATAATTCGAGAACATTATCGAGTATTTTGGGCAATAGTTATGATATTGCTATGGAACAAAATTTTGAAGGTGATAATCCATTACATCGTCTAACAGAATCGAAAATACCAAATCTTACATCAGTTTTACCTGTTGGAATTAAAGATATGAGAAAGAATATTGATAACAATAAAAAGAAACTTGATGGCCCAATTAAATATGATGAAATTATGCAAATGTTATATTATATGTTTCCAGATGCACATCCAGATCCAGAATTTCCATATGAATTTCAAGAACAAGAAAATGTAATTATTTTTTAGTAATATGAGATTATTTTTTTTGTTAAATTCTTATTTATTTCAGTTTGATCCGCTACGAATAAAATCAGCAGCTCCAGATTCTTTAGTATATCGATTAAGTTGTTTATTAACAACATGTTATTCATATTTTGGTGGATTATCTGGTTTAGCACAATTATGGGCTGAATTTACAAAAGAAATGAGATATAGAGTTGAACGATGTATTCAAATTCCAGGGTAAGTGTATTTTGTATTTATTTATGTCCTTGAAAAACCTAATAAAACTATGCATCATTTAATATTAATAGGAAATATTACAATTCTATTATTTCCAGCTCATTATTTTTGAGTTATATATACTTTTTATCTTTTCTCCAATTAAAAATTAATATTTCCACTCAAATTTAAACGACCGTGGCCTCTTTTCGGTCTCTGCTCAAAGCGTAAGTAGTTAGCATTGTTGGGATACATGTTCATCAAAAGAATTCCCAATTCGAGCATTTTTAATATATGCATAACAAATTAAATTTTTCTATCATTTTTCACTCTAAATGCTTTGCATAATTTAAACGCGAAAGTTTTTTTATAATCTTTTGTGAACTCCCGCCAATAGTGCAACTAGTTTATATGACAACAAAAATAATTAGGAGAATTTGGAAACGGCAATACTTTAAAATATATACTTGGCAAAATTAGTAATAATAATAAATTTAATTAAAAAAAAGTATTATTTTCAAAAATGACAACTTCAGAATAAAAATATTCGAAAAAGATCAGATAATATATATAAATATTGGAAAAATGTCTTTTTTCATCATAATTGCTATATTGCTTGTAGTTTTTTTCGTTGTTATGGTTGGCATCTTGACTTGTTTGGAAGAGTTTTAAGAAGTAATCTTACGTACGAAAGTATTAAAATATTATTAAAAAAATAAAATCCAATATAAAATTGATATTTTACTTTTACAGTCGAAGAAACACACATTCGAAATACAGAGTGTAGAATAAGCAGATATTAAAAATTGATTTATAAAATTGTGCAAGACATAATTTTAAATTATATTTCATTTTTTAAATGTAATATTTTTGTAAATAAACAAACAAAAAATGTTTTATAGCTTTATAATAATAATTTTGAAAAAAAACCCTGCACTATTTTTAATATACAATTATTACATATAAGTATATTGAAAAATGGATTTTTGGATGAATCGGAATACAAATTCCAATAAATATTCTCATTGCACCGTCTGCTATTATATTAAAACTGTATACTTACCATATTGTGGTAGTAGTTGATTGCAGCATTGATTTAGTTGCAAATTGTAGCTGTATTCAAGATTTTAAAGTTTTATAAGACCATTTTTAAATGTCAATTAAAAAGAATTATCATTCATCAAATATTTGTGTAAAACAATTTTAATTCCAGCCGACTATAAATAATAACGAAGTGAAAAGTTTTTGTTATTACCACAAACAATTGAGGGACGGCTAGGGAGAAGTATCTTTAAGTACTTTTCATTCATATCTTAATTTTTTTTATATATACGGACGGTACAGTAATGTCAAGTATATATACTCGTACTTATCAAATTATGTGTGTATATATATATCATGTTTTAAAAATACTGTGATTTGAGCTACTTATATTTAGACTGTAGAGGTCATGATGAATGTGTCAAACGAACATTTTCTGTATCCCTGACTCGATCATATTTTATGGACGAATTGCGTGAGACAGAAAGAATCTTAAGGTTCGAAAACATCTAAGAGTAGAATTGTATCAATTCTAAGATTCAATTCTAAGATTCATCTATCTATTCGTGTAATGGTGCGCTTATTATTTAATTTTCATTAAATGTCCCATATCATAAAATTATAAAATCAAGAGGAAATTGTTTTAAGATGTCGATCGGCAGAGATATCACTTAAATGAAATAAATTTGTTCATTCGACATTGCTTCATTTTGTTTTATACTTAGCAATTTTTTGAAATATAAAAACACAAAATCAATAATGTTATTACCATAGTCAAGTATGATTAAATTAGACTTAATAATTTACTTACTTCCGATAATGTACTAAATATTATGCCATAATGATGGAATTGTTCTTCTATCAAATACTTTTAATAAAAATTGGAAAATTAAGACCTTAAAAATGTACCAAGTATTCGAGTTCGAAATCCGCCGAGTACAAAGAATTTTAAACCCAAATCAGTGAGGGATTAACTTTAATGGCGTTGATTTGAAGTTTCTAGCCCTTCTAGATCTTAAGAATATTGTACAAGTACAAAAGTGCCTAAAATAATTTAAATTTATTTAAATAAAACATTATTTAAACTCAATTTATCTGCAATTGTATTTATTTATATGTGTGCATCTACAAAAAGTGTTATTTTTTATTCGAAATTGTTATTTAAATTTTTTTCAACTATTTTTTTTTAAATGCATTTTTAGTGTCTATAAAGAATTTCTTTTAAGTTTAGTTATAGTACGATATACATACGTTAGTTACTTATAGTTTTAAATATAGGCTTAGATAGTGTCGTTAATATTTTAACATAAATTTTATAATGTATAAAGTTTTACCTTCTTCAATTCATATTTAATTATATAAATTTAATTATTTACAAAGAAAATGTATGATATAATAATTTGTAAAATAATTTATTTAAATTTAGTATTTAGTTAAATTGGTGCTAAGGCAGTAGTTTTTATGTATTTTTTTTTTTAAATATTTTTTTTTTATTTATATGTATTTAATGTATCTAATTTTATTTTTAGTGAATTTTACTAATTTTGATTATTGAATATTTTACATTTTGATTTATAATTTTTTTTTTAAATTTTTTTTTGATTATTTAATTAATTTAATTTATTTTATTTAATTTTGTCATATACATCATTATTCATCAATTTCTCACCAATTTATTTTAAATTTCAACAGTCTAAAAATCAGTTAATTTTATTTTTTATTTAATCGGTTAATATTTTTTTTTTTTTAATTTTTTATTTTTAGTTTTAATATTTTTTTTATATAAAAATATTGTTCCCCTTTAACTTAAATATTTTTTTTTTCGATTATATATTTTTTGTATTAATTATTATGCAATTTTTATTTATTTTACAATTTAATTACATTTTATAAAATGTTAACTATTAAATTGAATTAACATTTTATTAATTTTATTTATATTTTTTATTTAAAACTAATGTTTTTTTATTTTCGTTAACTATCAACTGTGTTCATTTTTTTTTATTTTGATATAAAGAATATACAAATTATTTATTAATTTAATGTATATATTTTTACTGCTGTAATTTTTTATCTAATTAAATTGTAAATTAATTGAGATAAATTGACTTATTTTGATTCTTTTCGAATAGTAAATTATTTTCAAAAGTTGATATATTTTTCAATACATCACGCATAATGTCAGATGAAACAATATGTTTTTTATAACACCGTAAGAACCGACGGTAGGTGTAGTGCATTAGGTTCTGGGTTCTATTTCAGACCGAGACATCGATGTCGCCCACAGCTTTAGATGTGTTTCACTTATAAAAATTTAATACTGATGAAAAATGTTAAAGGTTGAGACCATTTGCTGATAACAAATGTCTCAATATAAAAAGAAATGAACTTTTAGGAATTAAAGTTTCTTAACTACAAAGAAACATGGTTCTTAATCTATATATAAAATAATTAGATCCAAAGTGCAATATAAATGTCAAGAAATCTCAATAAATTGAGATGGAAATGCAAAAAAGTTCGAACCTCAGTAGTAGCTCTATAGACCACAATTGTATGTTATTTAGCTTGCTGACTACAAATATATAACACCTTGTGTCCCACGCTAATAGGAAAGTTACTTCTAGTCAGATGCAATTAATATATTTAGTTGTTCTATGTCTATGGTATTAAAATCGGCTCTACGGTTTTAATAAAATTCATAAGTTAAGTTCATTAAAAAGTATGTTAAAACATTATTTAAAACATTTTTCTATAGTTTCACTACAATAATTACTCCTTTAGTATAGTCTAAGTGTGTACAAAATGTTCGATGTCGGTATTTTTCCAGTTTACACTATGGTTGTGCCCATTCCCACTTAAATAAAGGAAAAAAAATTATAAACGCCTGAAACTATGCTATATTTTTGGTTTATATTCGCTGGACACAATATATATAATTGTGAATAAATTAAATTATTACATATCGTAAAGTTTTATAATATAATAAATTAAATTAATTTTATTTAGATTAATTATTAAATTTACAGCAGTTATTCTTTATATCAAAATAATATTTTTAAAAACGTTTATATAACCAAAAAATAAAATTTTAATATTAAAATTAAAATTTCAACAAAATATTTATATATATATATTTTAAAATTCTTTAAAATTGGTGTGGTTTACAATTTAATATACATTTTATTATTATTATTTCTGAAATATATAAAAATATATTATTTTTTTTCTTAAAATTACAATTATGTTTATTATTTTTTTTTGTTTTAAAAGAACCCTTTTTACATTATCCTTATTTTAAAATCCCATAAGATTTAAAAACTTCTCCATGCGAAAACTTTTTCTTGTTATTACAAACAATCCAACTATATATAAAAAAATAAATTCTTAAATTTTATTTTGTTATACTGAAATTTTTTATAATAATTTATATTTATTTTTATTTGTTTCAAGTTGCCTTGGTTAAAATTAATATAAATTGTATTAAAGGACAATTTGGACAAAATAAAAAACGTTAAATTTTCATTTTTATATTTTTATATGATACAAAAGTGGCTAATAATTTTATATAATATAAAAAAAAATTAATAAAAAAAGCCTTTAAATGATGTGCAATAATTTTTAATATAAACAACAGAAAAACTACTGTAACCAGAAATAAAATATATAAAAAAATAAAACTTTTTAGTTTTGAACTAAACAAACAAAAAAAGCTAGCAAAAACGAACGTCAGTTTTTAAAAAGGATAAACGAATATAAATTTCGTAAGGAATTTAGAAGACCAAGAAAAAAAGGATAATTTTTCTTTTTCATTTTTTTTGTGACCATTTTGGGAATTATTATTTGTTTGCGTATTGAAAGTTATTTTTTATATTAACAGGACAGAAAATTATTTAGCAATAATTTTTTGAGGTAATAATTTTTCTTTACTTTTTTTTTCTTGTGAGGTTAAAAAAAGGATAATCTGTTGGGTAATAAAAAATTTAATTGTATATAGTTGATATTTATTGAGTATCAGTTTATTTTAATTGAAAAGTATGGAATAATATGAGTTTAGTTATTAAATTATGTTCACGAAATGTTTTTTATAGAAAATTTAAGTGAAAATTAAATTATATTATACGTTACAATACGAAATTATTTCTCCAAAACCGGGTCACCACAATAATTTCGAAAATGTGAATACATACTACAAAGTTTTATGCTTTAAATGATAATCTGTTCTATTTTTTGTTACAGTCCATACAATCTGAATGTTGTACTCGTAATTGTACGGAAAAAATCATAATTCCCTAATCCTTGCATCGATTCCTTTTCCTCTAGATCGAATTAATTAATAAATTTTCCATTTTCTCTATAGATTTTCGAGTCGGCTGACTTGGTATTCCATAATTCAATCTTTTATGATATTTTTTCATTAAAATTCCTGTCATGAAAAGCAATCCTTCTTTTTTTGGATATTAGCATCTAATAAATAATTCTGTTAAACTGAAAAGCTTAGTAGCTTGACTTGAATGGCTAGTAATTAGAAAAATTGAATCTACTTCAAATTTTGATGATATTATACATTAATAAAACTGAAATTACTATGCAATCTTTCAACTTATTAAAACCGGTTTTAGTAATATCTAGGATTCCATACTTTCGGTATTATTGATATTACGGAAACCATGAATTTAATTTTATCATCGAAATTCAAAAATTATAATCATCTATAGAATATTTACACTAGTTATACAATAAGTATTCATTATAAGTATATTATTTATATAAAATATTACTCCACCAAAAATTGTTCAACTGGGAATATTTTAGAAAAACCTCAACGTTAAAAACCCTTATTTTCAAATTATAAGGATAATAAAAACAAAAAGGATTATTTTATGTACACATTCGTATACGTAACGTATATGAAAATATTCTCGAAACTATTCCCACATATTTTCATGGCTGCTTCTTGTTTATATATATATTTTTTTGGCACAACAATAAATGTTAAATGTGGTAACGTAATTAGAACCCAACGTGATGGTTTCTTTTTTTTTTTTTAAAGAACTTTTTTGAATTATGGTTAAATAAGTGGTGATAATCTTTCACGGTTTTAAATTTTTATTTACAATAAAAATACTCAGACGCGAATTAATTTTTTGTTGTTATTTTAATAACATTAATTTTAAATTTACTAATTAAAACTTAATTAAGAGGTTTTTGTGTTTCTTTTTGCGAGAAAAGAATGGAAAATTATTTAAATAAATGAAAATTTAAAAATTATTTTTTTATGTTGCATTTTTTTCTTTGTATACCCTGAAAATTTTCGGGGCTTTTTATGATAATTTATATGTTCATATATGCTGTAAGCATATAAAATTACATTAAATTTTCATAATTCCCACTATATATAATAATGTTTAGGTTAATAGTTTATAATTTATTTTGATTAATTGAATTGAATTTATATGCATTAATATTTACATTAATTATTTAATATTTACAAAGCTGTTTTCTGGTTATATATTTGAATTATTATTTGCATCCATTAATATTTTGATTTATCTATTAAATTGGATAGCTATAGGAGCTATACATAAATTACAAAATTATAATCTAAAAAAAAAATATTTTATTTGTTTAGGTTTTTATAAATATTGAATGCTCTAAAACAAATACTTTTTGGATATTTGATATTATTAGGCTTATAAATTTCGTTAATAGAGCAATAAAAATGAAAATATAATATTCCAATAAATTTTATTTTGTATTGAAACATTTTAGGGGAAAAACTTTTGACTAATAATTTTAAAATATAATTATAATTATTATGTATATTTGGAATTTATCAATTGATTAAATTCAATATGTCCGGTTGGTATATGAATACAATTCCTACGAATAGAAACGATATATATATTGTATTATTTAGTAAGTAAAGAGCAGTGGTTTCTAAACCTGATAAAGATAAAATTATAAAGTTTTTGAATGATAATTAACAGTTTGTGAACCTTTTTTTTTAGGAAGTAATGAAAATTTTAAATATATTTACCACATAACATTCCGGGAGGTTTTGTACTATGCCCGGCTGCATTTGGAAAATCATCAATACACAATTTTATTTTGGGGTTTTTATTAACGAATTGATAATATACTAATTTAGTTTTCCTGGCGTAAGTTAAATTTTCATCCTGACAGTAAATTCATTTTGTTTTCATTCATATATACTAATTCATTAAACACTAATTGAACTCGTACATTTTATTGATTTTTGATTTTTCCAGTAAAAGTTCTTCTTTATTTTCCATTTTTGGAAAATCATTAGAATATGTTGAATTTAAATTTAATTATTTATTTGATTTAAAAACACTTCTGGAGTCTGTAGAACAGTCAATTCAATATTTGAAATTAGTTTCCTAATTGAATGTGTCCTAAATGTCGGATTGAAACTATACTGTCAACTGTGTTTTAAATATTATTCAAAATTGTTAAATCATAAAAAAATAAAGAATAAGGAACAAAATAAATTTAATTTAAAAGAATTTATTTCCTATAAAAAATAATATTAATTGTATAAAAAAATATTTAAAAGAAAATATAATGAAATAATTACATATACAAAATAATTATTAAAAAGTAATTAATTATTTAATTATTAGTTACAATATATTTTAATATATTTTTCGTTATTATTTATGTTTTTATTTTTATTTTTATTTTATTATTATTAAAAAAAGTTGCGTATACACGAAAAATGAATTTGACAAATTTTAAACATAATTTGATTGATTATTTATTTTCAATATTATATAATTTTATTGCTCAATTTATAAATCTATTAAATATTTCTTAATTGTTTCTATTTAATTAAGTAAATTAGCACTTAATTTATATATTTTTATAAAAAAAATAATAATGTGGTATATATAAAAAAAAATATAGTAATGTTAACATTGCACTGGACTCACAAAAATAATTAAATGATTTACAATTTTTTTTTTCTAATTATTTTGTTAACTCTTAAATTGATTTTTTTATTAAATTACCATAAGCACCTATTTTATATATATATTTATATGTAAATTAAATTTATTTAATTATAATTTTATGTTAACAATTTAAAAAATGTCAATTAATATTTTACTATGAATTATCTTAATGTAAAGTTTACACTATTGCAGTTTTGCCTCGAAAGCGGTTTTTGGGGGAAAACAAAATTATTAAAAATAGGAATTTAATTACTGGTACATTTTAAAATTATTTTCAATTTGTTACCATCGCACAAAATTTAAATTATTGTGACGTGTCACTTAAGTTTAGTTTGAAATTTGAATCTAAACCGCTAAACTCATTAAAGTATGTAAATTAAATTTTTGTATTGGATCCAGATAAAATGATATACAAAATAAAAACTTAAAAATTTTATAATTTCTATTTAAAATTTATATATAATTATATTTTATTAACTATAATTTTAATATTATAATAATTAAATTTTAATAATTGATATGTTTCTTAATATTTATTATTACAATTTCTTTTATATTGATTATTTTAATTGGAATATTTATTATTTTTTATATATGAATATACGCGGTTTTAAAATTAAATGATATTTATTTATTTTGAGACTGAATTATTATAAATTTTGCATATTTATTTTTAGTTTTAATTATTATTCGGATATTATTATTTTATATATTTTCAAGATGAAAAACTTAATGAACAAATTTGATTTAAATTTTTTTTTTTCAATTTGTTGACCCTTTTTTTCATTAACACTAGTAGTACCATTGCCGTCAAAATGACGGAATTCAGATTTGTTATATTGATCTATTAATAGCAATTGTTTATTTTCGAAGGTTCTGTAGGTAAAATTATTATAAGATAGCTTCAAAAAATATACGGTATTGTACTAATTCCATGTCGTAAAATAATTTGCTCGTTAGCAGTATGTTCGCGTCGCAAAATATTATCAACATTTTAATTTCCATTTTTTATAGATAACAATTTCTACAATCTTCAGCTATCTTAATAAAAAAATACATGGTTTGCCTGCTGAGGATTTTGACTTATAAATATTTCGATATCACTAAAACAAAATATTTAGCTCAAACTTAGACATAAATTCTAAAGAATAATCTGAAAAATATAGCCAAAATCTAAAGAAAATGTATACACATAAAAAAATACAACAACCCTCCTAGAATATGTATGAAACTCTCCCTCAATCGTAACTAAATTTAGTTGATGGGCTTGTAAAATTTGAACTAATATCGTAGTAGCTATATTTTTGAAAGAAAATTCCACTTATCCAAAAACTATATAAATGTATCGTAAATCGTACACATTGTCATCAAAATAACCACCAACCAATTATGTAATTTAACGTTGGTAGTTCAAGTGTTAAATTAAAATAATTAAAAATTCTAATTGGTTATTAGTTATTATACATAATAATCTAAGGACATCAAAAAATTAGAAATATACATATTAAAATTAAAGTATGTAATATTATGTTAATTATCTGTTCCAGTTAAAAAAAGGTATCAAAAGGATATTTTCAATATCTAAAGGACATTTTCATTGTAAAAATAAAATTTTAATCATATTAAAATCGATATTTATTCAACCAAAAAATATTTCATTTAATATTGATTAATAATTTATTTTAGTTGAACCTTTCACCAAAAATTTTCAAAATTAACTATTTATATTTTTAATTATACAAAATATTTTCTTGTTCTAATTATAAATATCAATTTATTTATTTATATACTTTTCTAAATCTATTTTAGAATTTTCCAAAGAAATTGAAGGAATCAAAAAAAAAAAAAAATTATTGTTCAAAGAGTTTTTCTCTTTATATATATTCAAATATTTTCCGATTTTTTTTTTTATATAAAATTATATATAACTATCGTTGATTTCGTTTAATGTATTTTCAATATTTTCGTTATTTATATTAATAATATCATCATTATTCGTACTTAAATTATCATAAGTTATATTATTAATATTTAAATTATTTCTATTATTATTACTAATATTATTATTCGTTCTTAAATTTATATTATTTACCAATTCCATATTATTAAATCGAATTAATGATGATCGTATATTATTTCTATTTGAATTAATTTCACACCTATTATTTAACGGCACTGTACTACTAGAATAATTACTCATTTCATCATCAGCACTACTAGCGCCACCACCACTACTACTAATACGATTACCATAATTTATATTTAACATTTTCCGGTCATTTTCTTTTGCATCACTATTCAATTTGTTATAATTAGAGTTAGAGGAAGAAGATGGTGATGATAAATGATTAACAGAAGTGGTACAACATGCAAAATAACATTTTGGTACAATTTGATTACTAGCAACAATATCAGGTTGTTGTATTCGTGATGGCATCATCATAATTGATTGTTGCTGCTGCTGTTGATGTTGTTGGGAATTTCGTTGTTGATATTGTTGACGATTATTATAATAGTATTGATGATGACGTTGATTATGATGACGATATTGATGTTGACGTGGTAAATTGGGGGCGTATTGTCAGAAAATATCATTTAAATTTAATATAACATTGAAATATCAGGAAATAATAAGCCGCCCTCATAATGGTACTAATCCACCATTTCTAGCTGTTGGATTTCTAGCCATATATATATCCATATCATGATCAGTCCAATTATCAGATGTGTCACAATAATTATTTAATGTATGTGTTGATCCAGCCGTTGAATATCTAAGTTAATGAAAATTGATAAAAAAAAAGAAAATAGAAGAAAAAGAACAGAAAAATCTCGATTAATTTCGAAATTTTCATTAAAATTTATAATGATTATAATATTAAATAGGAAAAAAATGAAAAAAAAAAAAAAATGTTGTAATGATGATGAACAAAAAATTATGATTTAGAAATTGAAAGTTTTTTTTATTAATTTTGTTGTACTCCGTTTCCGTTGATGATAATTCCACCAATGATTATTAAATTTTACTATCACCACAAAATGATTTTTTATTTTTTTACTTTATATATGAAAATTCTATGATGCAAAAATTGGGTTGCCATAATAATAAAAATTTTTTGTCTTTCTTTTCATCTCATTAATTTTTCATGCAGTCCGTCTCTTTCCATGTTAGTTGTTAATTATTATTATTATTAGTTTTTGTTATTATGATCTACTTACCGACTTCCTGGTCTATGACTATGAATATGTGTTCCATTTAAATGTTCACGTGATCTAGATCTTGGACGTGAACGACGTGTACTTGATGCTATACTTTGTGGACCATGAATTGAACCAGCATATGATGCACGCGACATACGCTCTGATGCTGCTGCTAATGATTGTCGTGATTGACGTAATTCTGGTCTTGAATTAACTAAATTTGATGGAAATGCTGAATTTAAATAACCACGATGGGAATTATTTGAAAAACTATGCTGTGATTGACCATCTGCTATTGATCTATATTTGTTCATTTTGTTTTGTTTATTGTTTTTTTTGTTGTTGACGAATTTGGTGAATTCGATGGGAGAAAATAATGTGTTTCGTTTTTTAAATGAACCAAATCAAAATATAAAAATAAAAATTATGTTTTATGGAATTTAATGGGATAATTTTCAAGAAGCTAAAAGCTAAATGTTTAGATTCTGTTTATAAAGCCAAAAATAATTGCGTATTTTGCGCACCAAGGATAAAATGTGGATGTGTTTTTAATATGAAAATTATGAACTTACTCGTACCTTGCTTTATTTGATTTTCCCATTGCTGAAAAATGACTACGTAAATCATCTTGATTATCAACTGGATAAATTCTTGGTCGTGGTATTGATCGTCCACTGTAGGCAGACACTTGATCCCATTCCTAACAACAAGGAAATTAATGTTATGATTTTAGAATTTTTTCATAAATATAAGGTTAATTAAAAATTTGAATATTAAATTACAATTACTACACTTAAATGATAGTCTATACAAAATTTATTATAACAAATATTTCAATATTTGAAACTTTGAACGAAAAAGAAAGTTTACTCAAATATTTCAATTTAAATTCCATCAAAATATTATCAAATAAAAAGATGTTTTATAAAAATTACCATCTTCTTTCTTCTCCAGCTGGAAATTTTCATTATTAATTAAAATTCATTTTTCTTTTACGGGGATGGAGAGAAAATTTAACTATAAAAAATTTATTTTTTCGGTCTATTTATTTATAAATAGCGCTAGGCAGTGCAATGTGCAATAATTATTTATAAAATATGTTTTCGTGCAATTTATAATTCTTTATTGAAATACTAAAAGCGCATTAAATATTTTTGCATTTTTTGTTTTGTTTTGTTGATGATGAAACAAATTTTTCAAAATATAAAATAGTTTATTAAAAGTTTTATGGCTCCTGCTTTCAAAAGAGAATTTAATGAAACTTTAGACAAATTGTTAAAAACTTATAGTACTTTACTAACAAAACCAAGCCTTTGAAATTATTTATAAATTTTATAGTTATTTAGAAACTACACAAAATTGTACTCTTGTGACTAACGTAAATCAATCTACTTTATGCAAAAAATTCAAATTTTATTCAATTTAAAATTTATTTTAAAATTTACTAACCTTATGATTATTGAAAGCCGACAAAGTTGCAATTGATCCTAATGGTCCTGGACTACCAGTTGGTCCACAACAATTAACCGGTATACCACCAATTGGTAATGGACTCTTTTGTTGAGAACTAATTGATTGAAGTTTTCTAGATCGTCTTCTAATATAAAAATTATATTAAAAGATTAACTATTTAAATATTTTGATTTCATCATATTTTTACCTGCTCGCAGCTATAAATACAATTACAGCTACAATAATTGTACCACAAATAGCAGCACTTGCAGCTATTGTTATTTTGTCCATATTTGATGTTTGTGATGATACTGTACGTACCTCTTTACATTGTGAATATGGTACTGTGTCTGGTGTTACATGTAATTCTTCCAATGAAATAACACAAACAATTATGCATTCTTGTGATGGAACATTTTTGATTTTAAATTCACGTTCGCTTGCTTCTAATGGTGGTCCTTGTTTAAATGATTTCTCACCAAATAATCGATAAACAACCCGAAAACCTAATATATTTGCTGTATCGGAATCCCATTGAATAATAACAGAACTATCTTGACGGAATGCATTTTTCACTTGGACTTCTTTGTCATCATCAATTCGGGTGCCACGTTGTGGTGGAAAACCTAAAACTAATGGTGGTCTTTGCATTTTCTGTGAAGAGCTACCTTGACGCCAAGATGGTGATTGATTAGATTTAACAATTGGTATTTGACCGGCACCGCTATTACTTAACTGATGACTACCCGTTGGTACTTTTGTCTATAGATGAGAAAAATATAATAGCAATTTCTAAATAAAATTAAATGTTTAATATGAAAATTACGTACCGTTGGTACTGTAGTTGTAGTGGTTGTTGTAGATGGTGGTGTAGTTGTAGTTGTAGTCGATGGTGTCGTAGGACTCGTTGTAGCTGTGGTACTTTCAGTTGTTGATACTGCAGCGGCCGTTGATCCAACAGTACTTGAAACACTAGTAGATATTTCTACTATAGTTGTGTTTCTTGGTTGTACGGTAGTACGGAATGACATAGTAACTGATGATTGAGTTGATTGAACTTTTGGTTTCAGTGAATCAATAACACCAACAGGGCCATTAAGACTAACTTCTTCCGGGCATGATAATTCTTCTGGTTGAATTGAATAAAAACCACGATCACGGAAACGATTTGGTGAACCACAAAATTGTGGATTTCTTTCCCGAGATGTTACCTATATAAAAAATTTGAAATCAGAAAAATACTTCAATTCTCTTACAATTTCATTACTTACTTGTAAATCACCATTTCTAATCCATTCAGCAACCCATCTTAATTTACAATCACAATGTAAAAATCTTCCACCCAATGATAATCCCCTTAAAGTTTGATTTAAATGACTTAGTGCTTTTTCTGGTACTGTTGGTAATGGATTACCATCTAATGCTAATAATGTTATACTTGGATTACCACGAAATGCTACTTCTGGTAATGTTGTTAATAAATTAAAACCAATATCTAATACACGTAATTCTTTTAATGAATGTATTGCACCAACAGGAAATTCAGCTAATAAATTATTTAATAAACTTAATGAACTTAATGATTTACGTATACCAGAAAATGCTGGTTCACCTAAATTCTGTATTAAATTTCTTTCTAAATTTAATGCTGTTAATGAATCTAAACCATCAAATGTTTTAACACCACCAATACCTGGTAATTCTTTAATACCATTTTGTGATAAATCTAAAAATGCTAATGATTTTAGGCCACGTATTGCTTCTGGTACACGTTTCTGTTTTGTACCTTTTAAATTTAAATTTTTTAAACTTTTTTCTAAACCTTTAAAAGCACCAACTGCTAATGTCACATTATTATCATTTAATTTTAATGTTGATAATTTATTTAAACCTTGAAATGCCATTTCAGGTATATAAGTAATACGATTTTTTGATAAATCTAATAAATTTAATATTTGTAATATACGTAATGCATTTATTGGTATCTCTTCAATTTGATTATCTTGTAAATTTAAATTTTTTAAGACTTGTTCTTGATTTTTAAAACTATTATCCTCAATTCGATTTATCATACAGCTACTTAATTGTACATTATGTAACCGAAGATTTATAAATACTTCATTTTGTAATATTTCAATAGTTGAATTATTTATATAAAGTAAATCAATTGGTTTATTTTTAGCATATTTATTTAAGGCGTTCAATAATAATGAAAAATCAACCTACAAAATTAAATTTATATATTAAAATTTATAATATAAATATTTTAATTAATTTTTATTTTACCTGGTCACATTGTACTGACAATTCATGTCCTAAATTATAGGCACATATACAAGATGTTTGTAAATCGGGTACATCACGTTGCCAAGGACATTGTCCAATAACACCATTTACAAATACAAATAAAACTATTAATGTAGGAAACCAGAAATTTCTTCTATTTACAAATTTTGAACTACTTTCGTGGTCATTACTATTATTACTACTAATTTTATGTAAAGGATTCATGTTTATTAGTTTATCGTCTGGATAGCCGCCAGGTTTATTTCTCATTGTTCATAAACTATAAAAATGTAGTAATTTATTTTTACAATAATATTAGATAAAGTATGGTGTCCTTATTTTTATATGTTTATCGCTGTTGTTGATCTGTAAATAAAAAATGTAGAAAAATTAAGTATATAAGAAATCAATAAAGAAAATATAAAAAGGATATACATATATATAAAGTACAAATTGGATACATTTATAAAATGTTGAATTGTTATTAGGATCATTGTTATGAGTAAAAAGGATGTTTATTTTTTTTTCTCTCTAAATAGCAGGAGACAAAAATATAATATTTGTGTACGTTTTGTACATAACTTTCTGGAATGTCTCAAGGATCTTCTTAAGAATGAGCAAAAAAAAACTGATATAATAATAATCACTTAATAATGCAACAACAACCAAAAATATATAACTGTGTGTGTATGACATCAAGAAGGATTCTCTTGAGATTTTATGTTGGAAATTTTGTTCTGTTAAGAGTTTAGTTGATTTTGGAGATCCATAGGATTTGGGTTAAAAAAAAAATACAAATTATTATTAAGGATAACATTTTCCATTTTATTATTGTGTATATAATTTTCAAAAAAAAATTAACACATTATTATAAGTTGTCTCAAAAAGTATTCTAAGTACTTAAATAAATATTACGTGTCCTGGGAGAACTAAGGGTCAGTAACATCATAATAATAAGAATTTGTGTAAATTGCTGATAAGATGTTTTCTTCAATTAATATTAAGATCGAATTTGTGATTAATAAAATAATTGTATTTTAAGGATTGCAAACATAATTGTCTTTTAATAATTTCCTCCGACATTTTCCTTAATTATTTTAGTACTGCTCCTGGATTTCCCGATTCTCGAACTTGTCTACTCCATCAGAAACTCCAATTGCTTAATATATGTATGGAACGACGTCGGTTGCGTGAAGGTGGTTTACCATTTTCAATGACCGAAACAAAAGGAACAAGAAAACGTAAATCTGAGGATTCCGATGATGAATTTTATGATTGTGATAATGATGAAGAATCAGATAATTTACATGCACCGTGGAATAAACCCGAAGGACGATTAGAAAAATTAGAAAATTTGAAATTAATTGATTCACCAGAAGAAGCATTATATATACCAGTTACACAAGATCCAGTACCAAAAACTGAAGATCAATTAGAAGATGATGCTGAGGTTATGTTAAAATTAGGACCAGGATCGGGTAGAATGAAAATGTTTAACTATGAAATTCAAATTACTATTATATTTTTTTAAAAATAGAATTAAGTACTCAAATGATGAGTGCATCATTATTATCGGATATGGAAAGTTTTAAAGCTGCTAATCCAAATGGTAAATTAGAAGATTTTATTAGATGGTATAGTCCACGTGATTGGATTGTTGAGTCAGATGGTAAAATTTTGTAGTTTATTGTGGTTTTCTTTTTATTTATTGAAATATTTAATATAAATTTTTAGAAAATGTTGATACGAAAGGACAACTAAGTCAAAGAATGTTAATACCAGGTAATACATGGAAAATTGTTTGGGGACAAGCTAAACCAGTTTCAGCTAAAAGACAAGTAAACAATTTTAATAATGTACTCTAAAAATTTAAATTTAATATGATTATTTTCTTATGACAGAGACGACTTTTTGATGATACTAAAGAAGCTGAAAAAGTATTACATTTCTTTGAAACACGTACAATTGGACAAATCTGTGAATTAACAATTTCATCTTTATTTCATGCTGCCATTCTTAAAATTAAAGTAAAATTTTTAATTTTGTCACAATTAAAATCATAAATTGTAATAATAAATAATTAAAATCATCAAATTTTTATAGGATGAATTAATTTCGATAAATTTCTTTGAATGTTTCCAAGATGAATTTGATAAAATTCAACTAAATTTATGTAAATTATCACGTGAAACTTGGATATTAAAACCAGATCAATCAACATATTCAATAACATCACCAAAAAAATGGGAATTATTATTAAATGATATAATTAATTTGGAAAATTTACAATTACAAACACGAAGTTTAGTGAAGAAAATCTATACAACTAATATCAATAATTTAGATAATGAACAAAAAGGAATTATTTTAACATTATTAAAAGGATATGAAGCTGAATTACCAATGGGTGCAAAACATTATATATCTGTACAAATATTAAATTTATTTAGTGATGCTAGACAACAGAAAAATGAATTTAATATGGAAAAGGATGTACCAAGTCAATTGGTAAATAAAAATGGTTTTAAATTTTCGTTAAATTTACTTAATTATTTGATTTTATTATTATAGTATTTACCAGAACCAGTTCGTAAAGAGTATATACTTCGTGTTGAAGGTAAAACAACTAATAAAGGTGTTGGAGGACCACAATTTTTAAGAGCTATTCTTGATAAAAATATGAGACTTTGTGGTGCATTCTCAGAAAATACAACTTTTGTTTAATGAAACATTAATTCTTTTTATGAGCTTTTGATATTTTCAAATTTGTTGCTGGGTGACGGGTTTAAAATTGATATAAATTGCTTTCTGTTAAAAATTAAGTTTAAGCTTTAACAATTAAATATTTTGTATTTATATATTTTTGAAATTTGAAAATTAAATTTAATTAAATTTAATCGTTTCAGTATTTTTTTTATTAAATGTAACGAATATAAATGATTTTAATTAAGGTATCATCTATCATCCTTTTTTCGTATAGATACAAAATGGCATTATTTCTCTTTCTTAATCTGAAAAGTACAATTTTTTTTGTTTTATTTTTAAAGTAAATTAAATGAAAATTCCTTGACATTTTATTATTTATTTATAATATACAGAATATACAAACATAATATATAATTATACAAATTATTTGATTAGAATATACCGTGTTATGCTATCTTTTCATTAGTCATATTCTGTAAGATAAACGATTTATATATAAATGTTATTGCCAAAAAAAAAATGAAATAAAAAAAATCCTAGACACTTTAGTAATTTATTTTCTGCAGGTACATCTACCAAGGATTGAGGAATATTAAAAGTTTTTCCATCTATAATTCGATTTAAAGAATGTTTCTTTTACATCCGCAATGTAGTAAAAGGGAATTTTAAAATTTTAAAGTACAGGATGTTTCACGAATTAAAATTGAATTTATTTTATTTGTGTAAATAGAGAAAAGTTTATTGAAAAATTTATCATTTTTCATTTGGAAAATATTTAAAAAAAAATTTGTTATTTATGAGATAGGATTTCCAAAATAATGGATAACTTTAAACTAAATATATTGAAAAATAAGTTCGTAGTATACTTGAAAGTTTGCTATATTCTCCTAGCTAGAACATATAAAATTTAATTCGGATATTTTAAGGATGAATCCACTGAAGACTGGAGTTAATTTATTAATTTACAATACTAATTTCAGTCAAAATTTTATTTTCACGCTCGAAAACATAAAGTAAAATTGATTTTTCCACAATTGTCGTCCTATTATAGTAAAAAGGTTAATTTATATTCAAAACAATCAAAAATTTAAATAACTCTGTATTTACGTATAAAATTTTCTTTAATGTCATAGTTTAAAGATATAATAGAATTTAAAACATAAAATCCGTGTTCTAATTACACATTTAATTACGTAAATTCCTTACATCCATTTTATCGTTGTATAATAATTTTTATCTATATTTTTATTTTATACAAAAATTATTTATGTTCAGGAATTTCAAGAGTATTAACGTATATATAAAAATTCCCCAATTAACATCAACAACATAATCTTCATTTTAAATCGTTATGTTTACGCTCCATCACCACCCACATCATCCCAGAAAACAACAAATTAGTGAGAATAATTTAATTTTTTTCCCCATACATAAAATGTCTACACACTTTAACAAATTCGTATAATTAATTTGTAAATTGAATGAAAAATCAGACTTTCTTAACTTCGTAATATCCTTAGCTTTATTTCCTGTAAATAGTAAAAAAGGAAATGGAAATGGTAAAATTTAGAAAGAAAGTTTTATATATAAACATATATAAACCGCCCCCTCCCTATTTACTATTTTTGTAACCACCTATTTTTCAGTGATGACTTTTTGGTTGAAGTTTCAAATATCCGGCCCATTAAAGTTTATAAATTTCGTATTGCAGGAGGAGAAAAAAATGTCACATTTTATTAGTTCTATTTGGAAGATGTGAAATGTTGTTGTAAAAATATTTTCTTTTCGACTTTTATTAATTTAAAACATAGACTAAAGAATTAGTACAGACTTAAATGAAATGTATACAATAATAGAAAATAATATTCAAATATAGAAAGTACCAAAGTGCAATTGATATCCTTAAGGTACAACTACAATTATTAAATAATATTGTTTTTAGGTAAAGTAAAATAATATATAGAACCAAATAATCTTAAGGAAACTAATAAGAATAATAAATGTTACACATTTACATTAATTTTCACAAAAATGGTTATTCCCATTTCCAAAATCATTAATTCAAAATTTACGATTATAATGACATAAAAAAAGTATAGTTGGGTAATCGGATAATAATTACAACCTCTAGCTAGAACATAAAAGAACCAACTGAAGCTACCAGCTACAAATTTCAAAGATGAGAAAATCAATCTGTATGTGAAATGTCATTCAAATCGGGTAACAATTACTGTATGATGTACTGATGTACAGCATTAAACTTATGAAATATAATCGGAAAATTTACCATGAAGTTTTTCCTGGACTTTCTGACCTGTACCTGGGTGGGCAAGAACATAATTATAAAACCAACTTGTGTACCCAATTTTATCCAAATCTGAGATTTAAAATATTTTTGAAATATTTCCGTAAAATAAACGGGAATTATTACCCACTGAAATTTCACAAGAGATTCTAGGAAATGCTACACACTGCACACATTCAAATTTTCAGCCAATTGAATTTTCTTATGGTCAAGTCCAATACAATACTGCTAGTTATTCTAACTACTCGTAAAGCAAATTTTCCGTCTCTTTATTTCGTTCTCAACTGAACGAAATGGAATTAGTAATTCATATTATGGATTCGACCATATAATTTATATAAAACTAAACTTAAGGATTCTTAAGTTCATTATAAATGATAAAAATATAAAAAATTGATTTTCTTGGGAAATTCTATATATTATTTTGAAATTAATTCAAATATGTTACATTTATTTTGAAATCCTTTTATACATATAACAACACTTCTTAATTTTTATTCACTTCTTAATCCTATTATGGTTAGACCTTAATTTTTATTTTCATTTTCGAAGTATTATGACTAAATTGTAGAACAATTTCAAGAATTTCGATACAAATTTAAATAATTATTAAAGTAAATTGTTTAGGGGCATCTGGAAAATTTTCTTGATAATTTATTATTAAATTAATAATAATGTTTTTTTTTTCGTTTTGGGGTTTATATTTTGAATATTATTATAAATTATTAGTAAGAAATTAGAAAATGATTTTTTATGTATTTACTAGTCATTATTATAATCTATTGATTTTCTGAGTATGAAATTAGAATAATAATTGATCAATTATAATATAACCATTATATGATTACCAGGAGTATTAGCATAACAGTGGTAAATCTATTTTGATATACATATTTCTTTTAAAGACAGAGTAGTTTTAACTAACCACATTTGTCCGCTTATGAAAGGAAGATAGCTAGAAAGTAAGAATATCTGTTCGAAGTTCATTATTATTATGACATATGGAAGGGACATAGTTTCTCGGATCATAATTACATTTCTACGTCCAATAAAATAAGGCTATACCATATACTTTACTCAGCACTCAATCTCTTTTATTTACCATATACTTTTTAATACGCTACATTCTGTATAAAGCACGGTTACTTTATTTGACGTACCATCAATTTACTAATGCCGATTAAATTGAATAAAATTTTACATTATTTGTATAATTTTCATTATGTCTGTTTTATAAATCTATAGTTTGAATATATCTGACCCATTTTACTTTAAAAAAATTTAAGATTGACTTTTGTGAGATAACAATTTAATAATAACGTATCTCTTAATAAATAATGTATCTTATATTTCTAGCATAACTCTATTAAAACTTTAATAACGAAATAACTTTTGAAATTTCTTATAAATTTTTAGGTTCTTTTAAATAACAATTATTTAAATTATATTGTTAGAATTTTAATTTAATAAAAAAAAAAAATTTGCCCTTAAATAAAAAATGTCAACATAAATTTTCTTTGCAAATAAACTATAAAACATTACAATTTAGCCTTAAGAGAATTGCAATTATATTTAACAATTTATATGTACAAGAATTTTTAACCATCAAGCAATAATAAAATAACATTAAACTTTTCTTGGAAAATTCTTTTAACATAATAACATTACCGAGAAGAGATCACATATAGAAAAAAAAACTATTTTTCAGGGAACAAAATAAGATATTTTACTATTTGCTAACTCCAAATGCCATTAAATTTAATGATATTTTTTTATATAGTTTTTATAAGGACTTTAAAATTCCCACTCATCACTTAATATATTGTTTTCTTATTTTTGATTAGTTTTCTTTTTATTTCAATATATTGTCCTATATATTTGGAAAATCAGATTTGGTTCTATGTATTTGTCTGGAAATTGTATATGTATATGTAAGAGATCATAAATTTATAAAATACTTTAAGTTTACGATGATTTTTTTTAATGCTTTTAAAGGAAAATTTAAAATTGTAATAAATCGGATTTATACAATTTAAAAGTTTACGATTTTAATAGTTTAATGAAAAAAAGAAGAGTTAAAATTAGGTTCCGTGACATAACGACCAGATGAATGTCATTAATAGACTGCGGTTTTATACCGGAACAGAAATTCGGTATTCGGTATTAAATAGCAAATTTCGGAATTGATATTTATACTTCCAGTAAAACATTTTCACTATCATTGCCGTATGTCACGATAAAACTTCTTGAAGGTATCAAGATTGTACGGGTACCAATTAAGTAATAAAACTGACCTATATCCAAAATTTCATTGAAATCTGATAAAAATTACAATTTTAAAGTAGAATTATTGGATATTATATAAAGAGTAAGGATAAATCTTTTTCCCTCAATTATCATATTGGCTTGAAGTCGGTTCAATTATCATATCCGCTAGAAATATGACTTAATGCCGAAATTTAATTTCCTTATGTGTCAAGCACCAGCAAACAAATGTGTAACTGCTGAACTTTGACCAGTTTTATATTATTTTCCATTATTACAATTCATGTTTTTTCGTTGAATTTAACTCGTTCAGTATGAAGTTATTTCACGGGATTTAGTTATAGCTGAATCAATAGATCACGGTCACGTGTACAGTATCGCGGATTGAATGGGTTAAATAAAAATTTTAAAAAATACTTTTAATCATTATACTATTTTGGAAAACTTTAAAAAAATTTATCATCTCTCATAAATTTTTATTTATATCCTCTTTCGTTTTTAAAAAATAAACTAAAATTATAAAAAAAACTTTATTTTTTTTCCTTTAAATTTTATATATTTCTGTAATTACGGTTTTATATTTAACCAATAAAATATAGAAATACTCTTTATCCTTTATTCTATGACATTAACAATATTCGAATCCTTTTTCCTGTCTTGTTTTATATATTTTTCCACAATTTTTTTTTTATTCTTCAATTTCCTGAACCAAAGAGGAAATTTTTTTTATGACCGCACATTATAATTTTTTTTTTTTTTTGGTTCAAACCAAATTGAGAAAAACCTCTTCATAACATCAGCAAAAAATAGTTTATATCCGTAGTAATTTTTGTTTTGAAATATTTTACGAAGAATTACGGAATAATAATGAAGTATTGTGATCGAAAGATCGATCGAAAAAATTGATTATTATTATTTCGACATAAATTATGGAAAATCAGTCAGGATTGTACAAAAAGTTAGAGAAATAACGAACTATGTCACCACGTAACATGTTCTTTCAATAAAATTTCGTGATCAAGTTTATGTAAAATTAAAAGTCTGCATTTCAGTGTCTTAATTATTATCAGATTTCTATAAAATTTGGAATATATAGCTCTGTTTTAAACTTAACTGGTACCCGTACAATTTGAGGTAGAGAAGTTCGGTATTCAGAGGTTATTTTGATATCTGAATTGTATATAAAATGTATTCTTAATGGCTTAGTAGATCTGTAATTTTCCTGAAATGATAATATTAGTCAAAATTTAAATAAACCATGGTTTTTACAAATCGCAGTTTTAACTAACTTCACGTTCACGGCTACCCCTATGGGTTAGCAGATTTTTTTGTTCATATAAATATCCTTGAATCTTGAAAGCTTATCCTTGATGAAGAAGAAAAGGATAGTAATAATAATAAAAATAGATAAACTCATAATAAAATTATAATGTTGTGTAAAAATTAACTATTGCAGAATGACGTACATAAGGGAAAATTACTATATATATTATTTTTAACCTATAAAAGGATTTCTTTCAAGGCTCGACGACTGATTTTTAAATATATATAATTTTTTTTCTGGGTTAAAGCTATGTTTTCTTGTTGTTGTTACTTAAAATAAATTTGTAATTTTCTGGAAATTTTTTGGTTTTTCTGCTCCAAATAAAATTTTATAATAAAAAACGAATTTTTTATATTTATATTTTTTTTTTTGGTCTATAAAAATGAATAAAATTCATATAAAACATTTTAAAATAGCAATAGAAAATGTAATTTTATTTTATATATTTTACATATTTTTTTTTTATTGCGCAATATTTTTGTTATTGATGTTAAATATTATATTAGATATTTGTATAGACAAAAAATTTATTTGAAGAATTTGTAGTTAATATTTTTAAGTGAAAAGAATGTAAGGTTTTTTAATCAGCGGAAAACTCGTCAATTAATCATCCCGAAATTATAAAAGGAAAGCAACAAGCCTATAATACAGAAGATTGGCGTACCATTAAAAAGCAACAATTTAAATATAATTCGTATATCGAAATATCCTGAAAACAGAATCTGTTGACTTCAAATTGTACTAGATATCCGTACAAATTGAAGTCGACAAATTCAGTATTCAGGTTATTTTGATATTCGAATTATATATAAAGTAAAATCTTAATTAATTTATGCGAAACTTTAGGGTCTTGAATTACATCTCGCATATTTTGTAGGAGTTTGTTTATAGATATGAAGTTTGGAATTATCCTTAAGATCCTTTATCAAAACTCGTTACAATTTACAACCGAATTGATTATAACGTTTTAATGTTAAATTTGCTTACTTAAAATAATAATAAGAAGTTAATAATCATTTCTATTCCTATAATTTAACTTTATCATTTAAAATTTTCCATAACTTTAAATCTTTATTCCATTATTATAATTAAATGTTTTTGACTTTATATTTGAATTTAGTTGGATTTTATTCAATATTTTCATATATGAGAATGTAAAATTAAGTCCTCAGGCATTAAAATAAAACCAAAACTTTATTTTACACGCTTTTACATTTGTACATTAACTATTTAATTTTCAACTTAATTTTCAACAAAACCACAAAAATTAATATCAAATATAACAAAATATTTAATATGTCTAACACATGGCCAATTAAATTAATTGCAATTGAAATTTTTAACCACTTTTTAATTAAAAATATAACCGCATTTATTATTAGCCAAAAAATGTACAAAAAAAATGGTAAAAATAATTAAAATTCCATTTGTAAAATCAATTTAGTACCAAAATGTCAGCGAAATATATGAAATTGAAATTCTTTTCTTATTATTATTTCTAATTAATCTGGAAAAACATAAAATTTATTGAAAATTATTTACGTGAACATTTTTTTTAATTTTTTTATGTAATTATCAAGGAAAATATTTCGCTATAAGTTTTTTTTTTTAATATTAAATTGGAGCAATTTTGAACGTTAAAGGATTTAAAAAATTTAATAATGTTAAAAAATTCTGTATTCTTAAAATTAATTTTGATCATAAATCAATTATTTTTCAGATATTTACAAAATTGAGTTTATCTTAAGTTTAAGTGTAATTAATATCTTTATGTGTCATAAAATATGTATAAGACAAGTGAATATAAAAACGTTTACAAAAAAATATTTATAATAATTTTTTTTATTACCAAATTAAACTTTAGTATAAAAAAGAAAACATAAAATTTTTATATGTTATTTAATAATTCGACATCGTATAATCATATAAAAAGTTACCACATAAAAATGAATTTTTCAGGTATTTTTTTGTTTTTTTAATTGTAAGCTAGCACACTTTTAATTTCGTATAGCTTTTATGCTATTAACTGTTCATTCGCTAAATTGAGCTATGCTTTGTTCAGCAGCATATTTAATATATTTTAATAGATATACATAAATAATATCTTAAAATTCGGGTTGGCATAGTGTGGTATTGTGCTATGCTGTGATGAATGAGGTCTACTCCTTATATTGACTCAGCTTTATATGAGTGCTGATAACACTTAAGCTTGTTGCCATTAATTTCCTTCACTATAGAGAAACTTGTGGTTCGAAATCCATTAAAAAAGGTTCAAATATCAATAAAAATGTAACGAAACTTCTATCATTGATGCGATATGCCCCCAAGTGGTTAGAACAAAGTAGAAAAAAAATATATATTTAATTTATATAATTGAAAATATATAAAATTTCAATTTAGTTGATTGACTTTGCAATTTTTTAATTTGCAATATCAAAGAATATTTTTTTTTATATTTTATAATATTAATTTGAAAATTTTATTTAGATAATAAATATTTAATTATGTATCAATTAATGATATTTAAATATATAATTTAATAATAATTAATTGAATTGTACTAAAAAACAGTATAAAATATTAAGTTGTAAATAAATAAATTTTATATTTAATTTATGTAAAAACCATCAAAAATATTAATAAAATAATAAAAATAATAAATATAATTTTGTGGTGGTAAAGTATTTTATTTATTTATTAATAAAATTTATATAAAAATATATAAATTATGATTCATATATAATTACATAAGTTTTACAAAATATTAAATTGTAATTGCAATTATTATATAATAATTATGATAGGAAATATTTTCTTGATGGAAGGATGAATTGGTAATCTGCGCACTTTAATACTTCTTTCAGATAATTTTAGTAAAAGCATTATTTATTGTGAAAATAATGAAAAGCTAATAAAGTGCTAATGATTCGGGGAGGAAATGAGACACTAAAATCTGAAGGGATCAACTACAAACTTTTAGCATTGAGTTGAAGTTTCTATTTTTTTTTAAATAAAGACAGACGAGGAAACTTTAAGGTATTTTGTATATTAATACTACTGATAAAATATTACTAATAAAATACTAATAAAAAATAAATAAATTTTCTATTCAAAGTGTTCATAGTCAACCGAAATTAAAGAAAATTTAATTTGTAGATTGGTTAACTAAAGTTAGTTGAAAGTGGAGTTAAATTTGCGGGATATTAAATTAAGTTTTAAGTTTTAGTAATGCAATACCAAATCGACTTTAACAAAAGTTTTCAACTATATTACAAAATAAATTATTAATATTACAAAATAAAGAAAATGTAATGCCCCGGAAATTAATATACAAAATGAAAACTAAAGGAAAAATTTAAATATAAATTAAAAAGTTAAACTTTAATGAATATTATAATAAAATTGTTGGTAACTGTCGTTAACTGGTCATGGTCATTAAAATCATAATTTCGTTAATGGTTTTAAAGTAAACTTGTATTCTTAAAACTCTAAGATGAATCTAAGGCTATATTAATTATAGCTATATTACTAAAAATGTATAACTTTAAAACGAATTGAAAAGGACATCAAAAAGTTTCGCTGAAAATTATTACTTGTATTCAAATATGAATTTTTTACCAATTTCCACAAGTGTTAAAAATTTCACAATGTCTTGTTTTTATAAAAATTAATTCAGATGAAAATATGTAATATTAACACCGTATCTGATGCCAATGACACATAAGTCATGAAATTTTTAATGTAATGTTTAAAATACTAAATTTTTCAGCGAAATTATAAGCTAAATTTTTCATTTCTGATTTCACGTTGTGAAATTTATATGAAAATTTAATTTCACTCGAGCGAGATATACTAAGATTAAGCTTTAACTATAATGCAATTTCTTAATTGGAAATTGGAAACACAAAGGATATATATAAATATATTATCTATTTTAATTATTATCCATCAGATTTTAATTATAATTTTTAAAATATTAAAATAAACTTTTCCACTTTTTTGGTTACTTATTTCTTACTTGTACAAACTGTCTTTTTAAATAAAAAGAAGTTCTACAAAAATCAAAAGAAAATGCATTTGCCCACAAACATCAAAACTATCATTTAACCAATAACTACAACCAATATAAAAAAAGAAAAGTTTCTCTTTCCAATAAATCATAAATAAATAATAGTTTCCGCAAAATAAATACATCTAAAAAGATCAATAAAAGTAAACTTATCTTTAATAAAGAAAATTGCCACTTACAAGAAGTTACGATTTTCATTTTTCTTTTTATTTATTTACAATAATTCTTATATTTTTCTATTGGTATAACTTTACCAACTTTTACATTAAGTTTACTCAACTTACTATTTTTATACATTTAATAATGAAAAGTGTATTTTTAGATATACTAAAAATATTATTTAATGTAAAATTACTAAAAATGAATTCACCCATTACAATATATTTTTAGTGGACCATAACAACTGATATTCAATGTTTGGTATTTTTTAAAGTTTTGGTTTTTTTTGGTACAAATGAAACCTTAACAATAACAAAAACTTAAATTTAAAAAAGTTTTTGGCATCAGCAAAAGAAATATTTCCAAAACGAAAAAAAAGATGAAAATTTTATGTTTTTTTTTCTTTTTTTTATAGAATAGAAGAAAAGTTACAATTTCAAATACATAAATTTTCAAATTTTTCATAAATCGGAAAGGCATTGTCCGGACAAGTAAAATATGGATATAAGTTTATTTTTTGTTTAACAGATTTTTCAGTGAAATAAGTTTTCTTTTATGCGGAGGGGAAAATATTGATATTAAGAATAAAGTTATGCTAACTGTCGAGGGTGGCAGTGGCTGTAGTGCTAGTTTGTTATGCACTGTGATTCATTAGGTTTCAGGTTCAACTCTATAGCGATGCCAATATTTAATTGTGATTTAAATACACTGTTAAAAGACATTAAATTCGTTCAGATTAAATGTAAACTTATTTCAGGAAGTCGATTCGGGCCTTAGCAACAGTGCAAAGAATTGTCGAATTTATTTAATATTTTCTAAATGATGTTTAAAGACAATTTAAGTAAACGGTATTTAAATAAACTTAATTTACGTAATCTAATGAAAGTAAATTCTCTGAAAATTACTTTATCAATAGTTTTGTAAAGCTGAATGTAAACAAACTGGTAAAAATCCCTTAGGTATATATGGCATGAGGGTAGTTTGATAAATTTTTCAAATCATAAAGAACATACTAAACCTAATGCAATAACTTGTCTTTTCACAGAACACCAAATCACTAACTGAAATATCATCTAATCTAATCAAAATGTATCAGTTTCGGTTTTGTTCCAATGATGAAGAATGCTTTAGTTTTGTTCGGATATGAAATTATATAATCTGGCAAAATTTACCCGAAAATTTTGATATTTTTCGTAAACTATATAATCTGTGACGCTTCTCTGAAAACCCAGAAACACTTTGATAAGAAATATTCAAGGTAGGATTTTTTTTACATTCTTGCAACTTATGGTGGACCCACAATAAGTGCATATACAAATGATGTTGATTGTTGACACTACCATATAATAAAATGTAAAAAAAGAAGACTTACAAATGTATCTGTAGCATAAATATCCATTTCCATAAAAGATTAAGTACATTTTCAACAAACTCATCCAAAGTTATGATATCAATTTTTGGTTTTTTACAAAGTTTTCTTTTTAAAAGTTTTCGGTATTGTGAAAATCACCCTAGGGGTTGGTCGAATTAAAAGAAGTTCATTCAAATAAAACAAAACTTCTATATAAATAGCAACTGTTCTTTTTTTTTTAAGGATAATATATTATTTTTTTTATAAAATGCTTAGTTCACTTTTATATCGGTGACCTTACAATTACAACAGCAAAAAAAATCTATAATAATAGAGAAAATACAAATAAAATTATATTATTCTTATCTTTTTGATCTTTTAACGATGTACATACATATTTAAAGAGTTATCCTTTTTTCAGGATGGTTTTTCATTATTTTTTTTTAAAGGATAAAAATGAAAACTCAATATTTTTCAATCAAGAAAATCATATTTTGTCACTTCAAATTGCCTTGATTCATTTTTCAAAAGAAAAAAAAAATTACCAGAATATAAAAATTGACTTTACTTAAAAAATTTTCATTGGAAAATAATAATCTAATGTCTGCCAGGCAAAAATAAAATAAATGGAAGAAAATATATACAAGTTTTTTTTTTTTTTTAGAAAATATCTGAACTCATATTTCAGGATATTCATTTTAGTCCTTTAGAAATTTGAAAAGGTGAATGAATATTTATATATATATGTATTATAAGTTTAAAAGGATATTTTTTGTGGTTACTGACTTCAGTCTTAAATGATGGGGAATAAATGGTTTTCTTCTAAAATGTAATGAAATTCAGGACAAAAATAAATAGTTTTCGAGGTTTTTGGAAGATAATTTCTGTAAGTTTTATTTTTATCCGTTGGGAAGATTATTTTTTATTTGCAGTTGCTGGAATTTTTTATTTTTGCTTCATAAGAAATTTGAGGAAATATAATTTCTTTTGAAAAAAAAGTTGAAATAAAAAAAAATTTAATTGAATTTTGGGATTTATGGAAACTGTAAAGTAATTTTTTTTTGTTAGATATGAAAATATAAAAAAAAAGTTTTTCTTTTTTTAACTGAATAATTTTTATAATTTATATTAATTTTTATGATTTTTATGGTGAACTTAGCATAAAATTAATTTGAAGATTATTTTCTTATTGTAGACAGTTAATAATTTAAAGAAGTAAAATTTAAATAAATTAAAGTTATCATTGAGTGGTAAAATTATTATTTGCACTTAATTTATCTAGTTTAGATTAACTGATTAGTGACCATTGAAGTACTGCAAATTATAAAATCCTATAGAATATTTAAATATAAATATAATAAATAAATACATTATTTAATCTGTGAAAACATATTTTGAATTTATGGATATTTTAATTTTTTTAATGAAATTTTCCAGAGATGGAAACCTGTTTTGAACGTAATTGAAAAATGACTATCTGAACCAATTTTCTGTGAACCAAAACTAAACCAAAACTAAATCATGTTTTATAATTATCGCTGAACGAAACCAATAACGAAAATCATGTTTACTTTTGGTTTGACTACAGTCTTTTAAAATGTTTTGTTCAGAATTTGTAAACTGTCAGTTTTTCTTTAAGAATTTGATTTATTATTTTATCTTGTTATTTAATTATTAATTATAATCTGAAATTACAAAAAAAAAAAAAATGAATTAATTTTTTTTTATTATAATTGAACCACAACCAAAAAATTAAAATTTTAAAAACCAATTTCCATTTCTGTAATTTTCATAGCTCCAAATTTAGTAAAATGAGTTTAAAACTTTAATTAATGATTATCACAAATTTTTAGAAATGTTATGGCATATTCAAATTATACAGTGTTTTACTGTCAATAATAATACCACCAACAATTATAACCCTAAATAATTATTTTTAAATTAAAATTTCCAATTTTTGGAGATTTAAACAATTGAAATTATCATATCCTAAATCAACAATTCTAATTATACTCTTGGCATTACATTACAAATATAAATCCTTATTTCATTTACTCCAATAATAACAAGGTCCTTAAAGGATTGTCTAAAATAAAATCAAAGCTTTAATTACATATTTTAATTTACTATTATATAGATTGCAACAAATTCTACAAAAATGTAACGACACCTCTATTATTGAAGCCCTATGCTCCCAAGTTGAGTGAAGATAGTAAAAAAAACATTTTTACATACATGGCTCTTTTTTGGAAAGAACTCTGTACACTGCGTTATTTAATTATTTTTACTATATATACTTTAAATTTCCAAATATTCAAAATGTAGGGTACCATAAAAATCTATGAATCATTTTACTGTGGATTAAATTTGAAAATTAAATCTGATTTTCATTCGTATTCTAAAATTATCGAAAAAATTTCACTACAAATTTGATGTAAATTATAGAACTACCGTACTAGCAGCAACAAATTTTCATCTAAAATTTTATTGTATATTTCATCACTTAAATGTGTGGGAAATAAAAAAAAACACCAAAACAATATTTTCATTAAAATTATGATTTGTTTCATTATAAACTAAATCAGTGGTAACCAAACTTTCGCTGCCTGACAAACCTTCTGATGATGATGGTATTATTTGAGGAACCATATTTTTTGAAAAATCTCCAGATGGTACAATTAGATCAAACAAAGTTTAATATATGAACCAATTTTTTATTACAAATTATATTAAAATCCGTTGTTGTAATCCGTTGCGTGCCATATGATGCATTTAATTTCTATATTATCAACAAAATGATAGATATGGTGAATTCCAACACATATAAGTCGTAACAGACAGTATCAGACATCCAATTCCAATTATCCTTGCTGCTGTTACGCAACCTCGAGGTATTGGATTCAAAATTAATCCCAAAAATTTCAAAATCTCAATGAATTTGGAGGGATTTATAATGTTTCTGACAGTTGGCATAACATTTTCTCGCGAAAGTTTTAAAACATTTTTATGAAAACCAAGGGATCCGCGGAACACAAGTTGTAGAATACTGAAAAAAAAACAATGTTATATACCAATGACAAACCAAGTCCATTGTGGTTTCATTATGTGGTTTACCTTCAAAATTATTATGATTTTGAATTGAAATTATATAGAAAACTATTTCAAATTCATATTTGTATTATGAAATATACAACAATTTTTAAATGTCACGGTGTAGACATTTTTTTTTATTGTTATTATTATTATTTTCTAATTAATAAAGTGAAATTTAATATTTATTTAGATTTTCCGGGTTTTACGGTATAAAATTTCATTATATAAATTGAAAAATAAATTTTCTTAAGAATTTTATTATGCACATTTTGTTTTAGAATTGCAACCATAGAACACACCTGGATAGATTTTTTTATATTTATAATTAAGTTATGAACATTAAAAAGCATAAATCTATTTAGATATTTGAGATCAAAAATTGGTCGAGTGTAATGGATGATGACCATTTTTCATTCCACTTTTATAATATAAAGTTATTTTTGTAATTAATTACTTAAGGTTTTCTTAGATTAATTGAAATTCTTAGCTATAATTCATGAAGTTTACAGATTGACTTTAAGTTTATAAATAAATGTATCAAATATGAGGAAATGAGAAATTTATGTACAAAATTTATTGTTCAATATTAGTAGAATTGAATATAATAAAATCTTTATAACTTTTATTAATCTTAATTTAGATAAATAAAGTTTCAATCTGAAGTTTGAATATAAGAAAAATAATACAAATCATAATTCCCAAGATATATTAAAATTTTTGTCCGTTATCGTTTATTATCCAGACCTAGAAGGTTTCTTATAGCTAATGAAAATTAAAAATATCTTAGATGATCTACCAATATTTTAGTTCCTGAATTTTTGGTATACTTTATAAGCTGCAGCTGCAGACTCTAAATTACTTAATAATTAAATCATTTCCCTCTTTCCGATATTAAAACAATAAATACTTGTGTGTTTGCGATATGATAGAGATGTCATCGACTGATATTAAATTATGTACCAGAGTCACTCTCAGTGTGGCTTTAAGTATCTCAGTTATTAAATGATCCAGCAATATAATCTCATATTTTTTATGACATTTTGGAAGAAATTCTTAATCTTCAGATGTGAAGGTTAACTAATATTACTTTATGAGAACCAGAATTAATCTAAGTAAAATCAAGTTCAAAATGTCATTGCGTTTTTTTTGTTGTAGTATATAGAAAATAGAAAAATATTTGTGATAGCAAAAGTATTTTATATTTGAGTGCAATAAAGTTTGATAGTTTTACTTGTTTTATAAACTAACCGAAACCTTACTGAAACAAAACCATTCTGTATTCTGTGATGTCGCAAGCCGCAACATCAAGACTCTACCAAAGGAAAAAAAACAGCACAATTTTAAGAATTACACTGAAACAGACTTAAAAAAGGCCTAAACCATTGGAAATATTCGTTCCGGGACTATAAAAAAAGTGACCAAGAGGACTCTTTCAAATGAATAGAAAGAAAGGCAGAACAATGGTTGACTTTGTTACACAATCAGAATGTTGCTGACTACGTGTTCACTTTGTAGATTCTGTTAACACGACGATAAAATAATCGAACGAACACATACTATGTGGCTGTGAAGCGTTGATATCTAAACGACTTCGGTACCTAGAAGGCTATGTTTTCTGCTCCTTCAGAACTTTAGTGGAACCTGTCCATTAAAACCACTGTACTGTTTCATTAGAAGTACGGTTCTTAGTCAACGATTAATAATTAGAAAAGATATCACAATAATGCAAATATGGCTGAAATGATTAGGAATTAGGACTGTACGTAAGTCAACCCTTACTTTTAACTTGTAAACCTAAAATCTATGAAATTTAAATGTAGCTATTTAAATTCTATTTTAAAGTTAAAGCATAACTTTTCCAACTTGTAACCTAAATATTAATCTTCTACAAAATTTTCTCTGGACAAAATTAAATTAAATTAAACTAAATAAAACACTTTTTTTTTAGTTAATCAATTTAATTTTCTATTGGTGGTGCATTAAATTTTTCTGCGCACAATTTATAACGTTTTATTTTCGCTTCAGTTATACTAAAACAATATACAAAATTTAAAAGCATACCATCAAAACATAGACAGAGCATTATTTTTGATTTCAACATAGAAACAGGTTTAGAAACATATATCTTTTAGTTTGTTTATTTTTTTTTTTATTTTTATATATATATTTATTAAATTGCGATACATTTAATTAAAATCAAATTCTTTAAAGAATTTTTGTTTAAATAGAAGAGGAACGATAAAATTGTATATTTCAATTGTATAAGAGCTTCCCATATAGTCAATGTTGACCAGGTGATGAAAACGGGATTTATTAAATTATTCGTAGGTATAAATATACAAAACAAAGCTCGCAGTTGTTTATGTTATAGTATAGAAGATTAGTGGTTTTTATATTGAAACAGGAATGTTACGGTTATAGTATCTATATTTAGTTATGTTGTTAATATATACAAGTTTTACCGTCTTTTCACATAAGTTTATTGCTAATACATAGATGACAATAAATTGATTATATCCGAGGGGTTATTCCCAGTTACATAAGATTTTTTTTTACATATAGACTTTTTTTCTTCAAATATTGATTTTTCTGGTCCATAAAGCGTTAATTAAATTCTATAGTATTGAACTATATAGTCTAAAAAAAGACATCGTCGTCATTAAAATAGAGTTCTAAAACATGATATAAATGTGTTAAGTAATTAAAAAAGATGTTGTGTAGAAATGAAAATGAATAAAAGAAAATAGTTGTAAGGAAATTCATAGTAAAATGATAAATCATTAGTTATGCTTATGGAAAATTTTCAAATAACTGTTGTTTTTATTGAAAATTTACTATTAGATACTATTTTAGCTGAACGTAACTTATAATCCAAAAAAAGATATCAAATTTATATAAAAGTTTTAGAGTGATATCAATAGTTAAAAATTCAATCTTTTTCAGCTTCTTTCCTTCTTGGACACTGCATCTTCACAAAATGCATTTTCTATAAAAATGTTTACAGTCCAGTTACGAGTACTCGATTTAAATTATCCATAATTAATCCAATGCAATAAAACAGAAAGGAAACGTTTAATTCGCAATGCTCTTCAAGAAAAAACTAAGAGATTTAGCCTGACTATCCTCTAACAGTTTAGAATAATTAATTCTACCATTTTTAAGACATCATATATAAAGATTATTTACTATAGTGATTTTCCTCATCTTTGATAAGAGCTCTATATCAAGTAGCTTACATCTTAGTAGGTAATGAGGAAGACCTTCAACATAAAAACGTTAGTTGAAAACAGTTTTATATTTCAATTCGGTCTGGATGTATTTGGAAACCAAATCAAAGACCCAACACAAACTCAAGGATACTCCTAACTCCTAGCCAGCGAAAATATAAAGTTTTGAGAATACCAATACATATCTGTAAAGTTTTTTTGAATTTAGCATACTGGAAGATTTTGAACAATAATAATCCTTATGGAAACATAAAATACTTTCCAGTCTAAAATAATCACCAAATAATCTTTAATTTTAACAAGTCATTAAGAATATCACAAGCTGAGGAGAGGCTTAATGAAAATAACCATTTTTATCACCATATAATTATAAAGTAAAGTAATTGAATGTAAAGTAATTAAATAAAGTAAAGTAATTGAATGTATTGGAATGTATTGGAAGTATCAAATACATTGACACAATGTACGACTTAATTACTTAGCAAAGTTTGCATTAGCAAACTTCAACTTAAACGACAAATTTAATAACAATATTTAATCCGTCCGTACCGTACAAATAAAAATATTTTTATAATTCTTGTATATATCTTAACTAACTTTCCCGGTTTATCTTTCCCGGTTTATAAAAATATTTTAAAAAAACCTCCAAAGAAGAAGAATTTTCATTTATATAATCCACCTGGTCCAATTCGGGTGATAGTTAACCTTATCTCTCTATAAACATCAATATTTATATTATCAATTTATACAATACTTTCTTTCTTTAATAGCAGAACTTATGACGGTTGAAATTTTACAAAACTGGTTTTCTTTTTTATTGAATTTCATAGGTAAAAATTATATACAGTTTTCCAACTGTTAGTAATCAAGACTTATATTAATACTTAGTTAGTTACATAATATAGTTAGAAAAGTTAAACTAATATTCATTTAACTTTTGTCATTTTTATATACTATACAAACCAACTGTGAATATTATAGTCCCGCAAGGAAAAACCATCAAAATGTATCTAAAATAATATCTATAAAAAAACTATAATATAAAATCTATGTCAATGCTTCTTCTTACATATATAAATACTTATTTTAATTAAGAGTTTCCAAATGATATAGAAAACTTGATCTTTTCCGTGCAATTTTCTTTGTTTCGTATATTTAATAACAATAATAACATAAAAACATAAAAACATACCTGTTTAATATATGTATATAACAAAATTTAATATATTTACAAGGAAAACTGGTCTTCATAGGATGTTAAATATACACAAAATATTTTGTTTTAAAGAAAAGTTTTAATTTCCCGACAAAAATAAATAAATATGTATAGTAAAATTTGAACACATAGTTATACATACATAGTTTTTCCAAAATAAAAATACAATTTTACGAGGAGTTATAGAATAAATATGAAGTTTTGTAATTTAATGATTAGATTATAGGTTAGGTTAGGTTATAGTGGCTGCAGAGGGATTATCTAGTAAGTCGAAGGATTTCGAAGCAAACTTGAGGAGTTTCCTGGTGCTGCAATTAAAAAAATGAATATTTATATGTTTTAGATTAGAGCAGTGTTCTACAAGATATGTTACGCAAACCCTTATGAGTTCCATAAAAAAATTTGAAGGTGCCACCAGCTAATTTTATGGAAACCAAATAAATTTGTCAATATATTCTTAATGCATACAAATCCCTCCAAATCAATTTTTAAAATTGTACATTGAAATCAATTTTTTTAAAAAAAATGTGATTTTTCCAGTAACGCGGTATTGGAATTGTACATCTGATACATCTGATACAATTCATTGTACATATGAACAACTGTATTAGAGTTCTCCATCGTTATTATTTTGTGGAAATATAGAGATTAGATGCAGAATATGACTTCAAATTACAACTTCAACGGTTTTTAATATGATTTGTAATTAAAAATTGCCTTATATTTTAAACTTGAAATAAAATAGTGTTCCATAAAAAACAACATAAGCTACTAGGGTTCTATAGACCGCTAAAGGTTGAGTTGGAGATTGCAAAAAAAATGACTTAGTATGTGTCCGCATTAAATGTCATTTCTTAGATAGTAAATGTTATCAAATCGTGATCCAGTTTAATTTGAAATCAGTAAGTTTACTATTCTTCTAATGACAATTTCCCAATTTACTTATCCCAATTAAAATTTCCGAATTATTTAAAATATACATTCTTGATGTACTCTAGAGATCTGAAATTTACACATTGAAATGTTTCACAAGACGCTGTTTTAACAATCTCCAAATATTGAACTATCCCTAGCTAAGTAGCTTTTTATTAGTTGAATCATATTATAAAAAGTTTTTTTTTTCTTTCTTTTTCTTATTATTATTATCATTATTGGAGAATAAGGAAAAATGTCAGAAAAATCATAAAATAACTTTATAATTTTATGAAAAGATTCTATTGCTTGTGGCATTTAAAGTGTGTAGCAGTAGAATTCAATACTAATTATACTATTTTAGTATATTTTCAAATTAATGAAAACTTTTAGATCGAAAATTAAAGACCGAAATGATTTCAATTATTTATAGAGATATTTTATATTAAGAAAGATCTTTGTTTTTTATATTAGACTTAGTTCAGTTACTAATTTTAATCTGATATCATTTCTTATACATATATATAAAATTTTGCTTTAGAAACTAGTTTGAGACTAGAAGATTTAACGATACAAAATCATGATTTAAATTTTTAGATTAAATTGTTATTTTGTAATTTATTTTGGAAATCAAAGAGGTAAAAGTTATGCAATTTTATGTTAAAGAAAAAAAAACGAGTTTAATCAAGCATGTACCGAAATCAAGTAGTTTATCAAGTTTATTATGGAATTTGGTTGATTTAAAAGAATGTTTGTGCGTAGATTATTGAGTATTTATTGAAATTGTACCAAAAATAACCTTCATTTGACACTTAAATGTTGTTATATTTAGTATATAGTTACAATATAATATCTTAAATTTGTTTTGAATTAGCTCAATATATTATTATATCTTTTATTTTAAAGGTCAAATGTATAGTTTACTTCCTTATTAGATTTAATAGTGGACCACACAAGAAAAGTTTAATAAACTAGTCTACAAAAAACATAAGAAAACAGAACTTTGTAATTTAATAAAAAAAGAATCACATCTTCAATGGCGATCCAAAAGAAAATGGCATAAGAACTGTTCATTAAAATATGTTTAATGCTTAGCTATAATATTAAATGTAATTTTTAGGATCTTAATTAAATCAAGCGAAACAGATACTCTGAATACATAATTATTTTATCATTACATCTATTTACACTCTTAACTCCTTTTGCGGCCACGTTATAGTAACTCACTCGGTAAATTTGATTGAAATGATATGATTCATCATTCAAGATCTGCCGACCATTTATTTCGTTGTTGTTAATGTCAAATTTAACAATTTGTTTACAATTAATCAAGAATAAGTTTAGCTGGTTTTGCTAGTGGAACTGTACAGATGTAGAATATTTGCTAAACAGAATTTTTAACAAACTTCATGGAAAGTTAAAAAAGATTCGCCAATTCTCTGATAAATTTAATTTTTTAAGAAGCTTCCCTGAAGCCATTTTTTTTAAATAGGTATTTATGATACGATGTGAATACTGAATACGATATGGTCTACAAGAATCAACTGAATTTGAATTTAAGATTTTCAGTAAATAAAGTTTTGACCATTACATATTTGGTATAATTTCTCTATTACCAATAAACAATATACATTTATGGAAACTGCCAATTAATGTTATAATATTTTAAAATATCTTACCAACCGAAAGTTTAAAATTACAATAAAATATCGAGATAAGATTATTCAAAAACAAAAAATTATTTACTCATTAAATTATTTTAAACGTTATAAACAATTTTATAATTTTCCTAAAGGTAAAAAACCTTCATAAATTAAATCTAATTAAGTAAAATCAAAAAAACATCAAAATTAACGAATTTCCTACAATCACATGAAATCTATTTTTCAATTACATGTTCGGAATTTTGTATATTAAAATTTGAAATTGACATTTAAATAAACACTTTTATATAATTACCCATCTCCTTGTGATCCTTTATTATATATACATATATACTCACAAATTAAATTAAATATTTTGCAAAATTTCTTAATAGATATAGAGATAAGCAAATTTTATTCAGTCACCAAAAATTTAATATCTAAACTGGGTTAATCTTTCAACCCCAAGTTCAATTTCCTTTTAATAAAAAAAAAATAAAAAACAGAAATTTCCTATATTCTCTTATTTATATTCCGTTTACCTACATATTCAGCATAGACTTATAGATTTCTTATACAGAAAGTTAAAAAGATGTTTTTCTTTTTCATTTATTGCAAGAGGCAAGGATGCATAAAATTTTCCTTTAAATAAATTCTTGACTTCCTTTTGAATAAGTTTCTTTTTTATATATATATATATATTTACATACGTATTGGAGAAATATTTTATAATCTTATTAAATGATTTTTTATTTAAATTAGTTCAAATATTAGGATTTGTCCTGACAGTTAAATTGAAAATTACTGTCAGGACAAATTGTAATTTGAACATTTAAAGTTTTCTAAGAATTTGTTGGCGGGGTAGAAAGACGGGAACCCACAAAGGACTAGTGCAATCAGGTCACAATTAAGACTATCCTTCATTAGAGATAACCTAAAAAATTGGTCTGTTATCACTGGAATAAGATTGAGTAGCTTCCATCACGAATGGCAGCTAAACCAGATTTAGATTCGGAGGTATGGAAAATAAATAAGACAGAAACTGAATAGTTTCATTTCAATTTGAATACACATCTTCCAACAAACTCTTCTCAATTTGACATTGCAAACCACCTAATTTTTGATATTCATAATCTTTAAACCTGTACACAAATAATAAAAGAGAAAAAATGAAAATTTTTTAAATCCAATTTTTCTTCGTTTTAACGTCTTTATCAAATCGTGTTGAAATGCAATTTTCGCCTTGACAATTATGAAGACAGGAAGACAGAAAAAATGTTTAGAAAAAAAAATAATCTAGAAAATATTTATTTTTTTAACTTAACAATTTTTTTTTTATTCTCCTGAACGGAGATTACAAACTATAACTGGATTGTCGTTATTATCTGATTACCTCACTCTCTATACGATGTTTACTTACCTGGTGAACATATACACAATAATGTCATGTAGAACACGTATTCGCACGAGATAAATGTTCAAACGTTTTTCCGCCAATTTGATTTTATATCTTGTTTTTTTTGTTGTTGTTGTACTACTACGTCAATATGCGCTTTTCTTTCTTTTCTAAAGAAACCATTGATCGAATTCCAAAAAAAAAAAAAAAAAATCGTGACAAAGTGGGGAAAACATAATTTTCATTATAAAAGTATATTATTTTCTTAAATTTAAAAAGTTTTCCCGAAATATAAAAAGTGTAAGAAAAAATTGAGAAAAATGATTTTTTTATTTAATTATAAAAGTTTTTTTTTTTTGTGTAATTTAAAGTAAAAGAAAATTTATACAAACATCACGTACAAAAATGGAGGGAAGTCGATTGTCAAATATGAAATTTTCAGAAAATGTGTTTACTGTTTATACAAGAATGAATTTATACAAATAGCAAAATATATTTAATATATTTCCAAAAATTAACATATCTAATATTCGAGATATTGAAGACCCATTTCTATAGTCGTTACTCGTTACTGCTGAATAATTATTAGCAACACTCCAACACTATACGATTTTGATAATTCACTAATGTTTGTGATTCTTTTCCATGTCTACAGAAGATGTTAATTAAAATTAACTGATTAATGAATAAGGAAATATATAATATTCAGTTATAATTTAGTATAATACTTAAATCAAGCTGTTTAACGCCTAAGAAATTTGTTTTCTTCGAATTTCGTATCAAGGAGAACCGAATTTGGAATTAGTCAGAACCGTGTAAGAGATTCGAATACTTGGAAAAATACTTTTTGTCAAAATTTTATTTCTGTTTTATCAAATTTTATTAATTGTGGATTTCTCATACCTGAATGACTATGGAAGAAATACATCAGAACACCACTAGTCGAACATTCAAAAGTACTTATTAATTTTCAGATTCGTATCTCATTCGAGTTTCGCCTTATGTGGTAAGGATTATTCGAATTCAAAAATTATTTTCTAAATTTCGTGTAGGCTCTGGGCGAAACTTTTCTTAAGGAACCTTAGTGGTTGATTTTAAAGTAATGGGAACTTCGAGACTGTAGATCATATATTAGTGAACCCGTTGCACCCTACATTCAAAAGCTGTAACATTACCACTTCTTTAATGAATCACTTTAGCCAGCTTCAAGGTTTTCTAGAAAGCAATAACCAAATTTTGTATGTTGTACTGAGGGATAATGGCGTACCACATCTGACAATATCCTCCTCTTCCTTCAAAATGTATAGTAGTGTTGATTACTAGGAACTAATTAAATGTAGAAAACAATTTATTTATAAATATCAATTATAAATTTATGAAAAGTTGTTGACTAACAAATTCGGGCCCTTAAAATTATTTTATTTAACAATTCCATTTAAAATAGAATTTTTAAATATTTTTTGGCAAAATATCATTTAATAACATTTTCAGACAACTTCCAAATTCTTTGATTTTAGTATTATAAAAAATATTACTTGACCAAAATTGACCAAAGAATTTGCATATTTCATAAACTTCAAAATGAAATTTATTTACACAAATAAGAAACTTATTTTGTATTTGTCATTTAAATTTCTGTTCATGAAATATTTCAATGTCAAAATAGTGAATTATTTCTATTTTAATTATACAATATAAAATTTTTATTTTATTAAAGAAATAAAAAAAAATATAAAAGAAAAACTAAAATTTTATTATTATTCATGAATGAAGAAATTGTATTTTAACATAATTTCCAAAGATACAAACAACTTTTAGTAACTTTGAAATTATATGTAAATTTAACTGCTCATATTTGGAAAATAAGTTTTAAAAAAATATGTAATTTTATGAGATATAAATATATTTAACAACTGTACAGAAGTTTTAAATATTATATGGTAGAATTGTCTAGGACAGAGTTTATTATCCAATAGTTAAAATAAAATTATGGTAGCTAATTAAATTATATTAAGAAATATTTAAAATGATGAAGAAATTCATGTTCTAATTATCTTGTGGTAAATATTTATAAAGTTGTAAGTCCTTTATTACAGTAAGAAAATAATTTCATATGGGGAAATTCTTCAAATTCAGAGATTCGTCTGAGTAAACTCGGATCATGAATAACATGCATGGATACCATTTGACTGACGAGTGTGTTGTCTCTACAATAATCGGGGAAATATGTTTTGTAATTAGAACATAAATGAATCAACTTCTGGATATTTACATAATCAGTGAAACCTGACACAGTAAAGAATAAGTAAAGAATATGTTACAACTGGAACAATATATACAAAACAGCCTTCAAGGTTTTATCTATCGGAGTGCTATGGATATAAATCAGACTACAAATGATTCGTTGGATATTATAGTTTGTCAATTTTTAACCTGCGGTTATCTAGTTTGCTGGAAAGCAAAGACCAACTCAAATGACAAACTGCTAGTGTAGATACAAAATGTTATGTTATACTGTTTTAGCATAACGAAAAAGAATGGTATCAACAGCTCACAAGAATATCGAAAAAGAAATCATCTTGAACACCAACGTTAAGTTAAGCGTTCCTTCTATAGGAAATTTGAGTTCTTGTTCAGTAATTATCACTTCGAACACAGATGGTTCCAGAATAATTTCCAATATTTACATGCCCATACGCAATAGTCTTTGGTAGATATTAATTAATTGAAATATAATAACGTAATAATAATGATATCAGAGTAGACTTACTTGTAGTCTATATTTAATTTCTTGGAATTTCGAGTAAATTTATATAAAAACACTCATTTAATGATATAATTAACTTATACAAATAATAATTAATTACATAAATTTGTAAAAAATTCATCAATAAAATAAAAATTTAAAATTCCAGTAAAACTTTAGCTTATATAAAACGATTTTTCATATTTCAAAAGAACTCCATTTATACAATCTATAATTTATTAATAACTCTGGCAAATAAAATTAACCTAATCCTATAAATAAAAAACTTTGTTTATGACACTATCAATTTTCAATCTTTTTCTAAAAAAAACTAATAATTTTAGATATCAGACAAAGTATAAAAATAAAACTATCAGTTAAATGAATAGTGAAGTTCAAGCACTTCGTCTACATAATAAAATCAATTTCAAAAACCTTTTTGGTTTTGCATATAAAAGCAATTTTAAATTAAGTTTATCTCAATATCGTTAGGTATACAATGACATTCACAATGATATAAAGAATTGCCTGTGTTCACAATATAATTGAATCATAAAAAATAATATCTGCTAAAATGGTGATAGCATAAATTTAGTAAAAAACCACAAATACAAAACAGGAACAGGACATTTTATACTAGATCCAAACAATATTTTTTTTAGTATTTTTAAAATAAATTTATATCTCTAACGACGGATATTCTAAAATTATAGAGTGATATATAAATATATATCACCACCATGACATTTCTTATTCTATATGATATAGTATAGCATTTCTATCAGTTTTTTCTGTATTTAGAAAAAGGATTTCCTCATCAAATTTCCTGGCTAAAGTACAATATGTCAGAGTTCAGAGTGCACAATATTTGCGAAATTTATAATAATTTTTTACTCCGTTTGTTTGAAGCACTTAAAATGTACATTAGAATATTATTTTGTATAACTTTGTAATATACTGGGGGAAATAAATATAACAAAAATATAAAAAAAGAAAATAATTTTTAGATTTCCCTTTTTTTGCTGACGGAAAATGGAATGACATATATAGAAAAAAAAACTATTTATAGAAGAGAATAATGTGTCCAAAATGCATTTGAAATTTTTCTATTTTTAAATAAATAGATGATGAAAACTCTATTGTAAGAATAAGGGATCAACATTTTCATGAAAATTTAAGAATGAAAAAATATTTTTATATAAAAAAAAAAAATTTTATTGGAGTGGAATTTATGGAATTTATAAATATATTAAAATTAAAAATTGATTTTTATAGTTTAATTTTTAAAAATGGATGCGACATTTCTGAAGACAAATTTTGGGCTCAATTAAAACCTTCTAGAAGTATAGAATTAATAAAACAATTTTCTATACTCGGAACAGAAATAATTATTATGTCTAATTTTTTCAATTTTCCTAAATTAATTTTAAAATTAAATACATTGGTATTGTCATATGAATCATTCTGCACTGATAATGGTCTACTAAGTGATCCTGTAAGGATGAGCACTTTTTATATAGAAGATTGTACGGATGTTGTAATGTTCAAAACAACTTATTACAAAAAATAAATAATTTTGATAGTACGATTAATTTAAATATAATGGCTTGCATATTGCAGCTATTTCATTCAATTTTATATGATAATTTATATAACCGATTCCATATCAAGTCTGATATTATTTAAAAAAAACACAAATAAAGTAAATCATTACTGAACATGTTCTGGTGAATTTCCTTGTGTAAATCTTTATGATATCCCAAAAAAATATAAATTTCTTCAAACTCAAAAAAGTAAAAGATTCCATTATTCTAACAATTTGAAGAATTCCTGTCTGTTGTCTCAACAACAAAATATCAACAAAGAAAATTACATTTTCAATGTTGAAACCATATCCCAACGATGAATATTCCTTCTATGATTTTGTAAAAATATTGTATTGTACAAAGACATAAAACATAAAACTTGGCAAATAATCAGATTTCTATGTTTTTTGTATATATGGCCATATAGAAGATATCAATTTTAAGTGAATTTCTATATTATTGCATTTTAAATGATTTTTTCATGGATGCAATAATATAAATTTGTAAATATATGTTTTGTGAAAGAATAGAAAATAACGAAACCGTAAGAAATTTTCAAAATATTTTGAAATATTTCTGAAATTTGTTGTTCTATACTGAAAGATAAACTATTTTTGAACCTTTTAACATAAATTTGTAAAAATAACTTCTTCTTTTTTGGGAAAAGCCATTATAAGAAATTGAATACAGAATTTTCTATTTGATATTCTCTAAAAGAATTTTGTGATGTTTTCATAGAAGGACACTTTTCCAGAAAATCTCATAAGGATAAAATTTTCTCAAGTCAAGGTGTTTTGTTCTAAAAGAAAATGAATTTTCTCATAAAAATATACATGATTGAAAAGCTAAAGTAAAAATGCATTTATTGTTAGTGTTTACTTTTGGGAAATTTTCTTGTGGAAATCATTTTAAATTTTCTTTTTTTCGGTTTACTAATATTCACAGTGTATTCAAATTTACTTGTGGTGTTAAGATATGATAAATTATTCAAAAATTTATCATTATATTTAAAACAGGAAAATTTATTACTTTGATAGTGACAAGTGGTTTAAAAATTTTTTTAAGTACAATATTATGTTGAAATAGGTTAAAGCATAAAAAAGGTGAGATAATTTATGAATATATTGTTGAAAGAATGAATAAAAACTATTTTGATTCAATTTATGCAATAATTACATGAATAATTTTATAGAAAAGCCATTAATTTGAATAAAATTTATAGAATTATAATTTAGATTAAGTGACACTATTTAAAAAAAAAAAAGTTCAAAAGTTATTATTTCCTTTGACTTTAAATTTGTCACCTTTCGACAGTGAATGAGAAAGCAAATGAATTAACTATTTATAAAAACAGTCGGAATCAAAATATTTATGAGTCAGGTTTATTAGATAGGCACAAGTACGCAATTATTCTTGTCTCGTGGATAGTACAAATTTAATTATTCAGCGAACACATAAACAGCATGTACTTGAACATACATTCAGGTGATCAAGAATGTGGTGGGATTACAGGATTTTTAGCACTATACTTCCTGTCCACTGTCTTTAAAAGTTTACATAAAATTTTATTAAAATGGAAATATCATTTTCTGAATAATCTGATAAAGGCTAGCGAGATAACTAAACACTACAGAATAAATACACTATTTATAATTTCATTCTTTTAATATTGTAAAATTATTAAATTATATTCAAATTTTTACTTAATTTTTAGTGCACATTCGAGTTATAATGGCTGCAGAATGCAAAATAATCTGAATTAGTAACATTAACCAAATATTAAGTTATATTCAATCAATTTAGATAAATTTTAGGAAAATAAATTATATTTTTCATTGGGAAACAAAATTCCATATAATGATTAAGTTAACATATATTTTAATCAGAAAATTAGACTTTTTTATGAGTTTCAAATTCCTACATTATTATTTATCTATTGCTTAAAAATATACAAATTTGTTAAACCACAAATATTTTTATCCTTATTATCTAATCATAAAAATAACAATAAAAATTTAAACATTTAGTTTAATATTGCTATCATTCAAATAAATTTTAATGCTGTTTTAACCCTTTAAATTTTATGATCCTACCTTGTCCCTAATTTTATACATAAATGTTATCGTAATAATACACAGAAAATAAGTTACAATCTCCAAAACATAACACTTTTTTTTTTTGTTATCCTGGATATAACATCTTCCATATTACACATATTATTTATAAAATCCTTAACTTTGTCTATTATTACGAAATATATAACCTTATCCAAAAAAAATCTCTGTTCATTTTCACAAAATTTTGCTTGGATGATGATGAAAATTTAATATAATTTTTTTTTTGTAAATTTGGGTATCCATACAATAAATTTTCTATATAATGTTTCTGGAACATACCAGACAAAACATAAAATTTAAAATTTTCAATGCATATAAGAACAATTTAATAAATGGACACTGTTTCTCGACACATTTCATTCAAATAAATGTGTTTAGCATATAGAAATGTAATAGATGACCATAAAAGTACTACCAACAATTCTTCATATAAAATACGGTACAACAATTCGCACTTAGCTTACCTTTTAAAATGGCTAATTAATTGTGACATTACCAACAATATTGAACATAAAATTAATATAATTATTTGGTTTGAGATGATGTTGATTGCTTTTTCTGTAAATTCAATGTATAAAATTATGTAAAAGTTGAAAATCTGATGTTGCCAATAGTTGAGTTTTTATAGGGAAAAATTTCGGTAATATAATAAGATATTTTTTTATTTCATTTCTCAATGGCCTTTCAAAATTTATGATTTTACTGAATTATATCCATATATAAATTGGTTTCCAAGTAAATCGACCTTTACTTATAGATGATTTCATTCATTTCTAATTGTATGGATATAACATTTTGAAAAGGCCATTGAGACATTTTGAAATTCAAAAATTGAAATGATTTTGTTTCTTTTATTCGATGCTGTTGGAAGCAGAAAAATCATCAAATGATCAAAATCAGCAATTTCAGCTAAAATCTGTCAAAAAGTTGAATAATTAAATTACAACTGATATTACGATCGTATTGAGTTCGGATAGTAAAAAACAAGGAAATTCTAATTTCCGTATATTTTTGGTCACCTTTTTCCGGTAAATAAATACACATAAAAGTAAAAATGATAATTATTGTAAAAGATAAATATATGTATATATAAAAAAAATTATGATTATATTTTAATGTTAGCTTTAGCAAAGAATTCAAATTTAAATGAAGTTATGTCAACGAAAATATTCATTCTTTTTGGGTAACTTACTTAGGTTTTGTATATATATAGTTAGTTATTATTATTCAGGACACATTTTTATCATAAGTAGCAATAATTTTATATATATTTATTTAGGTTATAATGTACGTTTATACAAGGTGGCTCAAAACTCATGTACTTATATGTAGTAAAAATTTAATAACTTCTTTGTTTATAAATTAATTTTATTTAATTTTTCGGGACTTTGTTAATAGACCTTGTCACACCAAAATGCAAAATTTAACTAATAAACAGCAGACACAAATTGTAGAATTTCAATGGTCGGATCCATATTAATATTGGTAACTTAAATAAGGACGTTCCGAATTTATGTGTAATGAAGCGCATTACCAACCCAATAACTATATATATGATTAATTAAACAGAATACAGACAACATGTGATTCAGCAGGATGGGGATACCGCACACACAAATACCGCACACATGTGACTCAGCATGACATTTTCTTCTTAAAAGAAATTTTTGGAGAACGAATTAATTTAAGAAATTCAGCTTTATACATACAACCGAATGGACCATTCCTGTTTATTTCCTATGGATATCTTCAAACAACCTTTATACTATATAGCAGTAAAAGTCCAATATCGAAATTGAAATTAGTGCTTTTTTAAAAGACCAATAGTGCATAGAGGAAGATAGTATATGGTCATCTATTAGACTTTTTGTTCACCCTGTACCTGCCCTTATTCCTGACATTTTATAGACCTAATAATATTTTAAATTGTCAGCTCAGACCTTACCTTAAAAAAACTTCTTTATAAAGATTTTTAAATAGCGATTTTTAATAGCGATTAATTTCCGGTTTTTGTGATAACCAAATATAAAAATCTAGGACGGGAAATTAAATTTATGTTTAAGATTTTCGTTTCTATATAATTAGAGAAACAGTTAAAAAAAAAACGCAAAAATATCTTATGAAATTAAATTTTGTTGTGGGCTGATTGCGGTCAGTGAATTTAAGAATTTTTTTTTCTTGATTTATTCAAATTTATATTACATATATTAATTATTATAATTACGATGAGTGTTTTTACCAAAAAAAAAAAAAAAAAAAAAATAGAAAATAAATTTATTAAAATTTATTAACGGGTAATGTTTTTCTTGAAAATTTAATAATATTTAGAAAATATTGATTTTTTTTTTATTGTGGCACAAAAATTGAATACAAAATTAGATCACGTTTATTGGAAGTATCATTAATATTTCAAAAACTTAAAGAAGGAAAGGAAGAAGCAATAAATGAAATTATTTTTGGTGGTGTAATAAATTTAAATTGAATTTAGAAAGATGTGAAATTTAATTCTTTAATTACGAAAATTCCTAATTGAAATCAGGTAATTACATAGTAGAAAATATTTTTCCTTATAGACTTTGAACTATTTTGATTTCCTTTTATACATATATGGGGTCACGTACCTACGTATAAAGATCTGCATTTAAATAGTATAATTATAGAAAGATTTGTTGATATTTGATTCCATAGAATTGTGACATCAAAAAACGTCAATATTCAGAAGTTTTAAGAAAGTTTATTGCTAGTTTTCGATACATGAGAATTATTACAAAGTTCTATAATTTAACATTTGCTAGTTTCTAAAATTCCATTCAACTTTTTATGAGATTAAAAATGAATGCAGTTAAAATTCATCAAAGAAACAAATTGAATGAAAACAGTGAAAATTCGTCAAAGAAACAAGGTGGCATAAACAGAATTCATTAGCTCACTCAATATAAGAATCTTTTTCTACAATCAAGAAACAATATTAATTATAAATTTCAATATTAGATTTGACACGTTTAAAATCATCTTCTTCATTACAATTTCTACAATTGAAATCTATTGCTCTGTCAAATTTAAGTATAAATTCTGTTTGACATTTTGTAAATAATTTATACAACACTAATTGTACACAGTTATTAAAAAGATTTTATAGATTTATCTAAATTTTATTTGTACGATTTACTGCTCAAATTTCGTTCATGTTGCTACCTAAAATTTCAAAATAATGGCATTTTTATTTGATCTATTGGAAGCATATATAAAATATTCAATAACATGAAAAAGGAATTTTATATACTTTTATCATCCAATCCACAATTTTCACTATATTTATATTACATTATCCTTTATGGATAGTGCATTATTTCGAATGAATCTTTTCAATTGAAAAATCTTTATAAATTTCATAAATTTTCTGGGAATTCTTTTAAAAAGTACATTAAAAAAAAAAATCTAATATTATTTACACTACTAAGTAAAATTTTCATAAACATAGTAGAACAAAGAATTTTTCTTTTACACAAGTAAATAAAAGTATAAAGGAGGAAAATTGATTTAAAAGTGTATCCTTTTTAATGCACAAATAGCTAAGCTTATAATATTTTCAATATATTATGAATATCAATTTTTTTCCTTCTCCTTTACGTTTTACATTTATGTAAATAATATTATACATAAATTATCATTCGAATATCTTTTTTCATTTTTTATCAATAGAATCATTTTTTAAGTGCATTATTATTTTTAGTTTTTTATTTTTTTAAAAAAAAAAACTTTACAATTCAATTATTATTACAATAGTTGAACAAAAAAAGAAAAATATTTATTTACATATAAATTTTTGTACATTTTGCTATTGAAATTTTGAAATATTTATTGAACTTTTACAACAAAGAACGAGAATTTTGAAATTTATTATACAATTTTAATTGTAGAGTAAATTGAAACATTAAAATTTTGGTGCCGTGACAGAAAGCCTTGCGATATATAAATAACACTATAGTATTTTATGTGTCAATCGAACTGACTGAACTGTAGGGCATAAGAAAGATGAAAAAACCGGAAAATCAAAAAAAAAATTAAATACTGGTTTTCCAGAAAATTTAGACAAACTTCTGTAAAGGACGATTTTTTTCCGGCAAAAATCCGATAAAACTTCGGATCTTAGCAAATATCAGAAAAATAACCGATTATTACTTTTTTCTTACTTAACTATTATGGGCTACGGTCACTATTCGTTCATTTTTTCAAGAGACAGTCACTTATTTGAGTAAGATATCCTTTAAACAGATTTTTTTTAAAATCGTCCTTTTTCGTAGCTTTTACCTTAAAGTCCCATTTTTCTGTTCTGTGCGGTCCAAAATCTGAACTTTAAATCATATTATTTATTACAAGACGTGAAAAACATTCATTTGGGTGACAACTTCAACTGAAATATTTCTAAGTGTAGCTACAAGGATATAATAAAAAGAATTTGGTTCTGTTTGAAGGTGTCAAGGCAAGGCATTTAATACTCATACAGTACAACAAAATCATTAATTTGATCCACTGATTGCACGTAAAAGTTACTTAAGAAATGTGTTAATATTAGAAATTAGCTTGTGCCAGCACAAATGTAGAGGACATAATTTGTCTTATATTATTAGAGGCTATATATTTTATATTGCATCTACATTTTGCATGGCTACATCACGGTGGCACCTAAAATTTGAATAGAAAATTCATTTTTCTATTATGTAATTTTATTAAAACACATAATGCAATTCCCTCTCAAATAGTAAAATGATTTTTTTGTCATTATATTTTCCCATTAATGTCAATTTTCCAAAAAAATTCCACAACAAAAAATATATAAATACTTTATGATCAAAATTTGATCATAAAATTTTGATTAATATTGAAATAGTTGGTTTTTTTTATTAAATATATATTTTTATAGTTTAATTTTAAAGGAAACTTTTTTTATGTATATTAGAATTTTAATAAGTATGTCCTTAAATTTTGTGATCAATATGCTCACGCTTTTGTGGTTCAAAATTCTGTTAACTAGAAAAGGATCTGGGATAATAAAAATTCAATTTTAATGATTGGCGTCAATGTTATATGTATGTATAATGTTGAGGTAATGAAAATGTCATAAAAATGTATTATGGTATCATAAGTTCAATTAAGACAATAAAGAATTGATTTATATATAATGGTAATTACGGTATATAACAAAAAGGTTTTGTATCATTAATTTTGTAATAATTTTTTTCCATGTTTTATCTTTATTTTATTATGATCAAATTAATATTCTTTTCAATATACATTAAGGATTATAGAAATACTGGGTGTCTGCAATATGCTTATATAGATTTTGGATATAACAATTATTATTACTTAATTTGTTAATCATTATTTTCATCTTCATTTCTTAATGCTCGTTAAATTTTAATGTATTAAAGGATCATCATCCACCTAAAAGTCGTCGGAAATTGTAGATGGATGGTTTTACTGTAGTCTACTAGTTAATTAATATCATCTGCATTTTGATACAAGGAATATGGAAAAATTTAATGGATTCGTTTCGTCCAGATGTTTTAAGAACTTTTTTATTTAAATTTTTAAAGCATTATTTTTCAGCTACATTCCGAAAATATAAAAGTAACAAAAACAACCAAAAAAATTAATTATATTTGATTATCCATTTAAGAGTGACATAAAAATTAAAAAGGAAAAAAATAATCAAAATTGAGGTATATATAACAAAATTATGGTAAAAACTCAATTAAATATAAATTATTTATAAAGTTGTTTTTTATTAATTAGAAGTCATCAGTTCAATTAACGCAGGCCACAACAATGAAATTTTCAAATTTAATTAATTATTTAATAATAATTTATAAAAATGCATTAAATTTTCATTACAAAAATCCTTTACTCATTCAATTACTGAAAGGAATCTAATATAAAATATTGTCTATGGAAAATATGCGAAGTTAATTAAATATTTAATATTTTAAAAAATTATCATAAATTATATATAAATATTATCCTGATTGCAAGGACCACAGAGTAAATATATTGGTTTGAATTTTGTAATAAAAACAAGATAAATGAATTGCCATAATTATGAAAATTGGTTCTAATTTCGAAGTCTTGAATGAATTATGTTTAAATTAAATAGTTAAATGGTAAATATGCGGATAGTTTAATTGTATGTAAAAAAAAATTCTCAGCTCAATCTCTGGTTAAACAAAAGTTATGTTTATTAATATATCATTTAAATTTTATATTTAAATCTTTAAGCAGATTTTGATCTACTAAAATAATATGAAATATTTGGTAAAACTTTTGAGTAATCGAAAAAACGTATAATATTATTGTGAATAGTATTACAAGAAGCTTGAAATTAAATTAAATTTTAATGGCTACATAAATCAAAACTCATTAATATTTTATAATAATTGTAAAAAAATATATGAAAAAGGATTAAATAGTTTGTATTTTATTTAAATAAATTTATTTTATTAATATTGTTTAATGTAAATTCATTGTAAAATTATTAAATAAATCATTATTAAAGGCCAAAAATAATATAATTTATTACTTTTTACCATAATATAAATAAAAATGTACTCGTAATATGCAAAAATTTGGCTTCGTAAAATACAAATTTTAACTTTAAATTAGTTAAACTTTAATTTTTAGGACAACAATATCCGATTTATAATAATATATTATTCATTTCGGATATTCCATTCCAGATAATCATACATTTTGAACTTTAAAAATTACTGTGGGTTATCTCAAAGCACAGTAAGTCCGAATTGCACGAACTTGAAATTGAGAATGAAGAGAATCCTTAGAATTACTAGTTTTTCAGACTGTATTAAGTTTTATTTATTATATCTTAGTATTCGAGAACCGGTCCACCTTGGGCATGATCGACCTATAGCATCACAGCTATGATTTATGACTGACCGCTTAATATTTTTATTATAGCTATGCATCCCCTACACGTATAAAAAAACAGGATTGACGTCCTGACTCATGTAGGACTTTTTAATAACTAAATCATACCTATTAATTTTATACGTAAATCACATCGAAATCAGGTTTGATTTTAAGGTCTGAGTCAAATATGACTTGGCTATTTCATAATCATAGCTAAAAAATGTCTGAAAATTTTGTTTTAACGTTTGGCATGAATCAAGTATGAGAAAATCTGGTATGATTATAATTTCATAAAGGGTTTTTCAACTATATTCCCTTTAAACAATTGTGGGTAACTAAAACCAGACATATGACGTTTTCGTGTTTTCACACGATTTTCCGTACTAATTTTAGCATTCATAATTTATTGTGGGTGTAAGGCACATATTGTCAATAAAATTATATTTATAATTTTATAATTGAAATTTCGTAAATGGCGCTCTCCAATCGCAGAAATATTACTTTGTATTTATTTAATATCAATTGAAATTACTCTAAATTCAAGTCCGCAATCGCTTTGATATATCAAATATGATGCAGTTAGCGCTACTGACGTAACCCTAGAGGCCTAGAAATATGAAAACCGCCACAATTTAATATTTCGGTAGATATAATCTTGAAATATAACCAACCACAATTTCAGAATTTTTGCGGAATGACCGCGACACTATAGTGTGAGTTAGGACTTTTTACAATTTTTGAAATTTTAAAATGTAATTGTAATACAAAACAAATACAAATAAATTTCAAGCACTTTTTATAAAAAAAACTTATGTTAAATCTGTTATGTTCATCACTTGAATAATTACAAACTTCTACCAAAAATAAATAAATATATAAAAATGTTTTTAATTACAAATATATTCCAATTTGAAGAGTTTATCAAAATGTTATCAAATATTAGGTTTAACTTGGTCAAACGAAGGAAATTAATATTTTATGGTTTATTTTGTATTGGTACTTTAAAAACTATATCCACTCTAAGTACAAGTAAATGAATAAACTATTGAATAAATAATACTTGATCTCTTGGAATCATATATTTTATTTAATTCTATTTATTTAATTGGCCAAAAATGGAAATTGTTCATTGTTTTTAGTACAAATTACTTTTTAATATATGATAATCTTTTAAATTGGAATAACATTTTGTAATTGTTTGATTGCGATTATGTAAAAATTTTATATATGGACCTTAATACCAATTTAATCTAAATGTTATCAGAGTTTATTATATTTTCAGTTCATCTAAAGTAAAACTATATAAATTAAATGTAAAACATTTTTTTTATGATTAGCTACGTCGACTGATGTTATTCCCAGAAAAACAATTTTAATGTAATCATCTTTCATCTTCGTAACTCAAAACATGTAATAATTTAAAAGTTGGAACAGATTTTTAATTAGAACAACCGCGAAATGTTGGTTAGATTAACAAATATATAATAACTGAATTTCCTTCTTAAATTAATTAAGTAATCTGAATACACATTCCATAGGTAAATATAAATTTAAATAACTTATTTTTAAAATATTTAATTAATTTAATTTAATAAAATAATTAATTTAAAATATTATAATTCAGTTAGAAATTTATTTTGAATAATTATTAAAATTTTCTTAACAAAATCTCGAAAATCATTTTTTAATATGAATTTTGTTTATAAAATGTGCATTTTTTTTTGTGAGGAAAAACCAATTAAAATATTTCACATATTCAAATTTAAAGATTAAGGAAAATGAAAATTTTAAATTTTCTTACACACAACACGATATTATTTAATTATTTAATTTGAAATTTACAGCATAATTTATATTCATAATTTTACTTGAGTATTTTTAGTTGAGTTTATGTCAGTATCAGTGCTTGACGTAAACAAAACTATAAAAATAATTTAATTAATTTGAGTGGGTTTTGTTTTGTGGTCGTATGAAAGAAAATTGCATACAATTATTATGTATTATTTATAGAGTAGATCAACGAAGTAAAGTAAATGCATACATTTCATAATTCAATATCAAAGATTTATATTATAAATTGAGGAATTTGAACATGAATGGTGAAACTATATATTTTATTTTAGCCTAGACCGTGGTTTTAATAAATTAGTTTCCATTATTCTTATGTGCGGAATATATAATTTAAAAAGTCAAGGTAAATTTTTGAATATTTTATATTTTAAGGGGATTCTCACATTGTTTTGAAAGTATTTGACAAAATTTTGATGGAAATTAATTAAAGTTTTCATTAATGTTATAATAATTCGTTGTCCCAAGATGAAGATGAAGATGTTAGTCGTAAAGACTCTATATGATTACAGACTAAATATTATGAGTTTATGGCTAAATGAATGAAATTCATTTTTAAAATTGTTGAAAAATATAAAATGAAAATTTATTGTACTATAATTAAATTGTGATCTTAATTTATATTAAAAGTTAGGTCGCCCTTAATTGCCTCAGCAAGAGTAGTCGCCCTTAATTACATCTGAATATTTATTATAAAGCCATAAAGGAAAGACAACCTGAGATAGTCTGTGGAAGAAGTTTTTTGATTGTGCAGCAAAGAAAGTGAAGACGTTATATTCAACAAAGACTTGGTACAAAAGCAATAAAGCTCGACTCTGCACTACACTACTCATTTCCATCTAAATCAAATTGACAATCCAAACAAAAACTGAATGATAAGATGAGAAAGAAATAAGAAATAAACTGAGTATATCCAAACAGAAGATATTGCCCAAAAAATGCTGCCACATTTTGGTAAAGGGTCTTTAAATCACTCAGGAGAAGAAAAGTTCAGATATCAGAAACATTTTAAGTTTTTTCAGTTGTACTCGACAATATCTGATTATGGTTTTATAATTTCTCAACAATATCTGATTATGGTTTTATAATGACTCAGCAAAATCTAATATAACTCTAGGACAATGCTTGTATAGTTAAATATACAATAAATTAATTAATTATTATCAATAAATTAGGAACATTATATTCATAAAATTTCGAATAAACAATTTTAAAATTTAATATGATTGATTAACCCCCTTTCTTAATCAAAACTTACTATGAACTTTAAGATTTTCTCCAAGGACGAAAATGTTATCATCACACAACTATTTCTATAATTTTGACAACGTTTATCTTTCAGTTTTATTTCTATAATGTATATTTCACATTCTTCTTCACTGATTTCCATAAATGCAAATTAAAATGATAAAGCTTATAAGACAACCAATCCTTGGCAATCAGGAACAGGGAACACATACCATATAATAATAATAATCTCAAATGTTGAAGAAAATTATAAAAAAGAACGAAGAGATTATTTTAAGTATTCCAGGTTTAATCACAAATCGTTAAGGTAAAATATTTTGTAAATGTGCTCGAAAAAAGAAATTTTAATAATCTTTTGTCACCAATGTTATTAAAAATATTCTTTTACGTAAATTTATAATTTATATATCAAAAATAATTAAATATTCAACGTTTTTGGTAAATGCGATTTTAGTACATGGAAATCAGGATACTTTTAACCCTGTAATGGTCAATGAATATCTGGTTTCTGTTGGGACATGACTTCTAGGAGTCAAAAATTATTTTATTAATAAAATTATGACGTTTAAAGTCTTTACGAAATGTGTAAATTTATGTGGATTATGTGTATTTAGTGTCCCTTAAGAACTACAGAGAATTGGTATAGTGTCCCAGAAAGTATATTATAAAAAAAAAAAACTTTTTGATATATATTTTGGAAATTACCCGAATTGTATGTGAGGTGTACTGTCGTCAATGTCTATGTTTAGTTAACGACTATATACGTGAATATAAGCAACGTCATTTTATGATTAAATTTTTATAAATATGTACTTCATTGCTTTCAGTTTTCTATTGTCACAGCTTCATTATCATTAAAAATGTAAAAGATATGGCAATGTGACGTTCTGGGAAATCGCAATTTAAAAAATGTGACCGCGAAAGTGTTAAGGATTTAAAAGTTGATAAAAGTATATATATATATATAGTATATAAATAAGTTGATAATAATCAATTTAAATGGAATTATATATAGTTTCAATGAAGTTTTAAAACCGGAAATAAAATTTTGAAATATTTAGTGAAATTTTTCTCCAAACTTAATTATTACATAATAAATACAATTTTTCGCCACTTTTCATATATAATTATATCAAAAACAGAACATCAACAAAAAACTTGTACATTATTTAATTAAAAATTCTCATGTTATTCATCATAAAATTTCATAATCACGCATCGACGAAAGTAAAATATTTTCACGGCAAAATAACGTAATTTTCTAAATTAAAGATTTTCCAGATAAAAATTTCTATAACAGTTAAAAACTACAAAAAACTGTAAACAATTAATCAAATTTAAAACTCAATTAAAAATTACAAATTTTATGAGATTTTTAATCAAAATTTCCGACAATCGGATTTAAATTTTGTGAATTTGTCTAAATCTATTTTTCACCATTAAAATTCCGATATAATTATTTAAAACAATAGAAAAAGATAATTAAAATTAAAATTATCAAAATTAAAAATATAATTTTATTTAGAAAATTTATGAGAAATTTACATATTTTCTATCGGTCGAAAACAGATAGAGTTAATAAAAATTGGTTTATTATCTAAACAGATTTTTCTACATTTTGGAAAATGAATGAAAAAAATATGTAAATTAATTTTATGAAAATTTTTAATTTGTGATAAATTTTGATTTTCAACAGGTGTAAATAGTCTACGGTTGTATAACCTAGAGATAAAATTATATGCCTAGCAGATGGAAAATATTATATAATAATGTTGAGTGTCGGACTGGGAATATTTTTATGTTTTTGATATTTTGTAATGTGATTTTTAATATATAAAAGATAAAAATAATTTCATTCAATTTTAATATCTGGTTGTCACTTGGGATTAAACATAGAATATAAAACAAAAAAAAAATACTTAAATTATTGCGTGTTTTTGTTATGTTCACATAATTTTCTGTTATAGTTGTTTTTTAGGAATACACGCAATTTTGAATTTTCACTTTTTTCCAAAGGGAATTATTATATTCAATTTTCCGAATGAAAATGTTAGATGTTAACAACTTAGACTTACTTTAATGAGTTGTAAAAATTAATTTTGTATTGTTGTTTTGAATGTGAATTGTATTTCACTCTAGACTATAGTTAATTAGTTAGTTTGGAGGGGGGTCACAGTATTTCACGGGTCTATCCCATTATATACTCAACAATATTACCTTCTTTCGTTACAGTATAAAGTCGACTAAGACTTATCAACTGATTTATTCTGGTTATTTAACAGACATGATAATAAATAGGGAAACTTTTATGGGTTGTCTTAATATGTAATGAAGGTATTACAAACAAAGGTTAAAGGATTTCAAAAGATTTTAGTTATATCAACTGAGCCGAAATTGTAGTACGATATTAGACGTATTTAATCTAAAGGATTTACAATTTTAAGACTAGTTCAATATAACGACACCGTCTGTAAATATTCGGATATGACATATGAGACAAAATAATATTTACGATTTTCTTTTTAATATAACCTATAACTTTGCTAGGGGCACGTTTACCATAGTTTTCTTTCGCTGTTTAGTGAGTTTGAAAGAGTTAGAATACTCATGACTGAAAAAATAATCAAAGTATATCTGTTGCTAGCTCTCTGGCTTGTACTTTTCGCAAAGAACTGTAATACAAAACGTTAGCAGCTAATATTAATTAAAATATTTATATAGAATATTTAATAAACTCAAATTTTTGTCTATACAATCTTCATATCAAGTTCAAAGCTTCTGTGAAAGTATTTAAATTGTCCACAAAAAACACACTTAATTGGGAATACTAAAATTTAACTTCACCAGAAAATGTATATACATAAATTCAATCCCAACACTCATTCACTATGATAGTGTACACTATAATGGCAAGTAAAATCAATTAATCTTTAAAGGTTACGCTTTGACTGATGGTATACTTTTGCCTAATCTTTAACTGATGATTTTTCTCTATTGGTTCAAATTTTTGTTAATTGAATTTAAGAATATTATAGTAAAAGGATTCCAATTCATATAATTTGGTTCACACTACATGAATGAACTATATGAAAGTGGGGTTGGAAACCAATTTCTCTGTTTCGGTCGAAAGAGTTGTTAACTCAGCAACTTGTATAACACGGAGAGTTTGAGGACAAATTCTTGTCTACGTGCATGAACCATAATAGTTTTCCTCATATAATCAATCAATCAAGAGGAAAATATGAAAAATCATAAATTTTATATTAATTTCCTAAAAGATTGATATACATAATTCAAATTTTATGGTAACATTTCAAAAATATATATTAGTACATAGTATCTACAAAAATATGAAAACAAAAATATTTTTTATAAATAAATTTAAAATTTGTTTTCATCGCTTTTCAAAATATCTGAAAATTTTTCCACAAATAAACAATTTCTTTCAAGTTGACTTAAAAAAAACACAAAATGAAAAACAAATTGCTTGAAAACATAATTGTATTTAAATTATATATGAAAATTTTGATACCATATAATCTATTCAGTAATCCCCTAATTATCAATACCTAATAATATAAAATGATAATATTAAGATAAAAAAAATTCCATCAATGTCAATAATAATAAAAAAAATATAAATAATTTTGTAAATAAACAAGTGGAAAATTTTTGTTGAACCTGCAGCTATAATTTAATTTAGGAAAAATTGGTAATTAAATTTGAAACTTTATTACAATAAAAAAAAATTTGTTTATATTTATAATTGGAGAAACTTCAATAATATTTATTTGAATTTTTTTTTCTGAAAGAACATAAAATAACTTATTTAAATTGTTAAAATGATGGACAGGGCATAACTAAATCATTAATGATGATTGCCTTGTTGCTGCTCTATGTATAACCTATTTATAATATCAGTGCAGTAGTAATGAAAATATTTTCCAGGGAGTGTAAGGTAAGAAAATGAAGATTGTAAACAAAGTTAAAGTTGATAGACAATTATTATGCGTCCCATCACTAAAGCTATTGCATCATTACATGTTGGCCTAACAATTTTTTTGCCTATCTGTATATATCTCCGGACGTCCATTAGGAAGAATTTCACATAGCTATTTTACAAAATTAAATTTTCTCTGGGTTTTGTAAAGCTTATCACAAAGGAAATACCGGCAGAGAAAATCCAATTGGGATAGGACCATAACCACCGGTAGATAATAATTGTAGACTGACGTTAATTTATTTAATTCAAATTATTTTTGTTGTGGGCTTTTCAAATCGCTTAGATTAATGGAGAGTACGATTTCAGCATCAATTCGAACATTTTTAAAATATTTTAAGAAATTTGATAAACATTTGCAATTATAGTGTCATTTATAAAAGATCAATAGTATTAAGTAAAGTTTACTAGCATTAGCTAGAGTAACTTTCTAATGATATCATAAATATCTATGTATGGTTTGTTAGGTTGACTAGCGAGCCCCAGACAGACTTTTAAGGCTTCAAGTAGTGTTTTAGCACCTTTTCTTCTACCAGGTTACTTTAAATCCCTTATGCTGTTAAGGAAATGTACGGTTTCTGTAATTTTTCGGCCATTTACTGATTAGATCGTTTAATTCGTTAAAATATAATCGAAAATTGCCACTTTATTTATAAAAATAATTTTATGGACGCTACTGGATATTTTATAAACTATTCAGAAATTTCAACTATTTTTGATATTGTATGTAATTTTCAAATTAGATATTCCATTTATATATTTTCAACATGACTGAGCTCACAACATATTCTTGAATAATATAAATTTTTTTACAATTGATTAAATGTGGGTTAGTAAATATAATAAATAAATATCTAATATTTTCCACATATTATTCTCAAAATTTTATGCTAATGCTAATAGAATTTCTTTAAAATATCGGTAAATTGTAGTCTAAATATAAAATATAACAAGTTTTTAATTCTAGAACAACTTTTAGCACGGCAACTTATAACAGCTCGAGTTAATATTAAACCATTTAACCACAATTTTAAAAATAAAATTAATTTTATGTTCGAAAATATAAGAATAAGAATAACAAAAACCACATTTTTTTCTTTGTATCTGACGGATCTTTGAAAATCATGTAATTGTTAAATCAATGAAAATTACATTACTGTGTTTTAGTGGTTAAGTAAGATTTGGACCACAATTATGCGGGGAGCAGTAACAAATGAAGGTAATAGTAGTTGACTGAATTTGTTTTAACATTGAAGAAAATTTCAGTAAAGTTAATAATTTGAGTATAAAATGGTTGCATAGATCCATAGATCCAAATGTAACTTATACTTTTGATTTAAAATTATATATTGATTGATAGTTGGACAATTTCAAAGATAGGAATTAGATCTTAACTGTAGGAATACTGACTGGAAATGAATTTAATTTAGTAGGAATCTAAATTTTCTAATACATTTCTCATAAAGAAATGACAGTATATAAAAAGTAGTATTTATAAATGTACTTACTTTAAAACAGCCTAAACATTGTAATTTCTATCTAAATTACTACTGTACAAGGCAATGTAATCAGTAAATTTTGTGTTTGAATAATATTTCTAATATTTTTTTTACCAGATAAAGTAATAGCTCAATTCAACCGTCAAGCAAAACATATAATAAAAATGTTTCTTTTATTAGAAAGAGTAATTTAAATTTTAAATTACCTGTAATTTATTTGAGGTAATAAAAATATTTAGAAAATATTTTATCTCATATATCTGTGTATATAAATATAGTTGGTCAGTGAAGATTTTTATAGTAAATTGGTTTAAAAATTGAATGCTGTGGATTTGGTCTGCCGCAGACTAGGCTAACTCTCAATATGTTCCATAAATAGTAAAAAAATCATGTGAAATTCGGTAAAATTTACTGAAAAATGTATACTAAGAAATAATACTAACAACCTAGGAAACCTACAAGATTATTATTTTCCACTAATGCATGATAATTTTACACCAAGCTTAGTTACACTTAGGTTTAAGCTGCCACAAAACAAAACAAATTTATACTTGAACTAGAAAGAGTAAAAAATTATAGTTTCTTTAATACCCGATTACACAATGAGAGTTTAAGCACATGCTTAATTAAACTGATTATGTGGCTCAAGCCTGGAACATAAACTCATTTAGTTTCTTAATCAATAATTGTATAAAATAAACTAATAATAAAAAGTGAGAAAACTTAAATTTAAGCATCACTTACGTCCTAAGTTATGATCGTTAATTTAAGGTTTAAGGTAAACTTTACTTTTAGCTTGCACTGAGAAATAAAGAAAATAAGTTAAACCGAAGTTTAAGCGCAGATAATGTATTAAGCTCTCATTTTGTAATCGAGCATAAGAAATTATCAAGTAAGGCTATCAAATAAATGTAGGTAATACATATTTAAGGACAACAACATTATGTTGAGTATTTTCATTATCTCTCGACTTGCTATCATTAAGACTCAAAAATTATCTAGAGAATTGAAAAGATTAGAGTTACAGCTATCAAAAACAATTAGTTTTTATATTATCAATTGTTAATTATAAGAAATGGGGGACAAATATTATGACAGATCTGAAGATATGCATTGCATCCAGTGCCTAAGCCATCTACGCCACTGAAAATAAATCTACTATAAGAATAAAAAGTTAAACCACATCATATTAAATATATTACAGGTGAAGCAAAGATTTCTTTGAATTAAGATTTAAAGTCTTTTATGGATTATGATGAAAATTGAATATATTTTATATAAATAAAATACAATTTAGAAATATATATAATAATAATATTTTACAGTAGAAAATTAGTTTGTAATAATTTTAATTAAAAAAGTTATTTTATAGGTTATTGTGGTTTTATATTATTTTATTAGTAAAGTTTTTGTTAAATTTCTAATGAATTATTTCTAGTAGAAAATCATTTTAGTAGATAAAAAAGGATTGTAAATCTTTGTTACTTATAGATATACATATAACAATATGGAAAAATTAATATAGAATAAATAATCCAAATAAAAAAATGTTTTTCAAACTTTGAAAATCAATTTAAATGATAGAAGTTTATATGCGGAACAAAATGGAACAAACCAAATAAAACAGGGGCGATAGTAAAAGTTTTCTTTTGTAGAATTATTTAAAAAATATATTTGAAATGCCAAATTATTAATTTTTGTTTTCCCGAATTTTCTTCAGAATTCGTTTTTCCCTGCAGATGTTATAACATAGTTTACAAATAAAGTCTCGTAAGGATTAGAACTAAAATACATTATAATTCTACTTTTCCAATAATTAATAAAAAAAGCCAATATTTAATTAATTTAATAGATTAAATTAAACATAAGGCCAATGTTTTTGCATTTGAAAAATAATTCTTTAAAAATATATGTGAACTGTTTTTATGCAAACGTTGAACCTAATTTTTTCTCTGACATATTTCTCAAGAACGGCTAATTTGAATTGTTGAAAATGACGATAACGTCTAAACGAAGCAACAATATCAATCCAAAGTTTGATTTGTTAACACAAAACTTATTGAAATCGACTACATCAAAGTTGAATGTCATAATTGAGCCGATAATTCTAATTAATTATAATTTATCGCTTTAACGGACTCTATATAGAGTTAATAGGGAAACATATGCAGGGACAACAATTTTGCTTATAACCATAACGCATTGAATTTGATGGAAAAGCATAAAAAATAATAATATCGAATTTTGGAAAGCTATTTTTTTTTGTAAAAATTGCACATCTAAACTGAGATTACTCGAAAGTCAAGTATAAAGGTCACATAAGATTAAATATTATTTAAATTTTAAATATATTTTGAATTTTGTACATGTGTTTATAATGAGAGTTCTATATTCTCAGCTTTAACATATAAAAATAGGTACTTGAAGCCATACTACAAACTTCAAAAAATTCAAAGTAATTTTCAAAATATATATTTATTTTAAAGAGGAAAATCCACGGCAAATTCACAGCAAACTAGTTAAAGCGAATAAAATTTAGATATCTATTCCATATAAAGACATTTATAATATCTTTATGACTTGCTCGAGTGTGACATAAGGCCTTTATCACCTTATTTCGAATGCTTTTATGTAACAATACTCAAAACTTATTTTTTTATATTTCCTTGTATAAACTCCACTGCATAAACTCCACTTGTGAACCACCTTAATCAAATAGAATAGAGGTTTCATGACAAGTTAATGCTCAACTTACAAAGTTATAATATTTTCCATTTTTTATGAAATTTACTTGTTATAAATGTGAAATTTTGATAACTCTATTATAACAACCTTTTAAAGTTTTCAAAAAACTTATGGTAAATTTCGAAAAATAATTTCTTTTACTTAAAACACTTGAAAATATTTTATTTTTATTTTCTATATAATCATATAAATTTTAATAAATCAATGTCAAAATTAGATTTAGTTAATAAAAAAAAAAAAATTATAAAATTATATATGAAACATTAAATTCTTATTTTTATTTATTTTTCTCCTTTGATAAAGGCGAATTAAACAAAATTTAGAGTCAAAAATAACAAATTAAATATTTATTAAAAATACAAATGTTACATATATTAAATACATTTTTAAAGTTACCTCAATTAGCAAGCAGTAATCATTTTCAACCTTTAATATCTGTGACAGCATTCAGAAATATAAGAGCATTACGATTAAATAATACACCAAAATTATTTGATAAATATTTATGTAATCGTAATCAATTAAATAAAAATCGTAAAATCTTACATGATAAATTAAAACAAAATGATGTAATTGGTTGTGTAAATGCATTGCCTCCAAAACGTAATATAATTAATAAAGAAAAACCATTAAAAACTAATAATGTTCAGACTATACTACCATCAAAATTGGTAACAATATCGAATCCACCAGTTGCTGTTAATAATTTGGTAAGAAAATTTTCAATAATTTGGAATTTTAAAAGAAAAGGTGGTTTTATAGTATATCCGAAAAATATTATTCATAATAATTGTATAATACCAACTGATAATAAATATGATGATAAATATTTAATATCAGAAATAAATAGAAGAATTGAAAAACAATTATCAAAATATTTAAATGAACAAGATATAATTAAAAGTGATAATAAATCATCTGATTCTGATGTAATGGAAACGGAACAAGAAAGAATTACTTTAATCCAAGAACCACTATTCAAATTGAAACAGAATATTGAAAATCGATTAGAGGAAAATTTAGAATTATCGAAAAAAATAGATAAAAGAAAATCAAATCATTTTAAAGAAATATTAAAATGGGAAGGAACGCAAGCTTATTTAAGTGCACTTACATTAACACTAATTATTTCGTATTATTTAGAAATATTTTCATGAATTTTAATATTGAATTCAAAATGGTGTATATAAAAAATTAAAATATAAATTACGTTATTAAATAAATTATTATTTGTTTAGAAGTTAAATAATAACTTATTGAAATAATATTTTTTTATTTTAGTTCTATCCAAAAAATAAACTAAAACTTACTTAATGAGTTACAGGGTTACAGCGTTCGACTGGAGTGTACAACGGGCTCACTCTTATGTGGCATATGTGCGTAGGGGTCTGGGATTTCCCACTCCTTTAAAACTAACCAACCAACCAACTTCATGAAAATGTACTATAATCTAGACTAGGCCATCCTAGTGAAAATTATCGATAGTTATGTGCCCTAATAAATATGTAATTAAATATGTACAATCGAAGATAATCGTCAAAGCAAAGTTTTAAATGACATCTATCACGAAAACAACTACGACCGTAGTCTGAAATTATTTTCACATTATATCAATCGGTTTAACAACTTTTCATCGGTTCAACCAAATGTCAAAAAAATCGTGTAGTGTTAAAGTAAAAATTGACAATTGGATGCGATTGTATAAACTGTTGGTATTTTCATTCGATTTTTCATACAATATTTTGACACATGGAACGAAAACTTTCATAGATCTTATTTCATGATCCCAAAGAAAATCTAAATCATAAATTTTCTCGATATTACGATAAACGATAGCAGAAATATATGATTTCCTTCCCTTCCTAGATGGACAAGAATGTACGAGACGAGGTGGAGTCTGGTAATAAGTGACAAAAGGATATCGTAATCCTAGCATTATATACACTGTCCGGTATTATCGTGATCGTGAATAATATTAGATATCATTATAATGGATTAGAAACTTTCAAATGCCATCTAAATTTTATATGATAATCTTAACTTTTCTGAATTCTGAAGCAGTGTCTGGTCCTTAACTCTTTAAAGTTTATATCAATTTGTAACATGATTTTCCATATAAATAATATTTTTTAAAGTTCCGTAAAAAAAGAATTTAATCTAAACTTGGTTTTTGACTAACAATTTAAGTACTGATATTAATTTTATCTCCAAACAAGAACTTATTAGTACTGAGTTTAATATCATTCTGCTTCCCCATTTTTATTCCCAATTGAAAAATTTATAAATTTTATTATTTTGTTTTATCCTTTTTAACATTTTAGACAGCTATTAAAATTTCCTATTTTTGTTTTGGTGTTGTTTATTTTAAGATAAAACAAATATTTTTATTTTTCGTCTAACGCAATAAGGACGTATAAAAACAAAAATCTCTCAATAAAATACAAATATTTATACTTTGATTGATTATCCTTAATTGTATATAGCTCTCTATAGTAAAAGAAATACGATCGATTAATATCAAAATGACAAAACAGCAAAATTTTTAGGGTGGCATTTTGGTTTTAGTTCTACACCCTTTCAATGATTGCGTATAATCCCTTTATCATTTCCCCCTCTCTATGGTATCTTTGGAAATATAGAAAAACCCCAACATTTAAATTTTCATCTGTTTGTCTATCCTTCCGTTGTTGACTTAAAGATTGCAGACGAGACAATGATCAGAAAAATTCAGAATTTATCCGCTAGGTAGCAGCGATAATGGACAATATATGTGCCATGTAATAAAAGGACATGTGTAATTTAACAAAAATAATTAAAGTTACAACCACTAGATGTCACAATACCTTAAAATTAATTTTTGTAAATATTCATTAAAAAAGAGGTTACATTACAGACCGTGCGAGTTGGATAAGAAGGAGTAGAATAGAAGCGAATTGTAAGTGGCTTTATTTTAGATTCAGTCCACTAGATATCGCTGCTACTCGTATTTGTTATCTAAAAAAAAAACATTGTTAAACTGAAAAGCTCATAATTATGAAACTACTTTAATGCTGTTTGCAAGTTAACTAAAGTAATGAATTTTGTCTTGTCAGAAATTATCTACTTTTATTTTATAACAATTTATTTTTGTTAATAGGATATTTTATCCTTAAATAATTTGTAATTGAGATTTTCGGAAAAGAAAATAATCAAAAAAAAAAAAAAAAAACGAAATTATGACCGAATAAATATATTAATGGATAAAATATTGAATTACTTCAATCATTTAAGTTTTTGGGGCACTTATAAAAATAGCATTTTAATGAGAAACGATAGGACAGAAGAGATTAATAAAAATAATATTTATAACATTCATAAAACAGTAGCTGATAATCAGTGTTTAAGATATTTTAAGGTCTTAGAGGTCATTAATTAAAAATTATAGGAAAAATATTTACAATATTATTGATTACATATTTTATGAAAAGAAATTATTATTTTCGGGGGATTTTATTAATAATAAAAAAAAGGTTTATCTTTTCGGAAATGATTAATTTAAATGATTTTAATTATAAAATTATTATGTAACTTACAAGACAAGATGTTGTAATTAAGACTTTAAGGAAACTCACCTGAAAAGAAAAAAAATATATAAAATTATGAGTTAGATTTTAATAAATTAAGTTAAATAATTAATTTTTGCGTCATATTTAATAGATTTTAAAACTTTGTGGTTCTGATTTTTATTTTTTCAGTTCTATTTTAGACAGCATATGTATAAAACAAATCTGCAAAAAAAGAAGAATTTCGTCTAATATTTCGAAATACGAAGTCTTGTAACTTTAGATCTTTTAACTTTGACATGGAATCAACGAAATTTTTACCAACCTACTTGTTGTAAGAAGGTAAGGGAATACTTCGGAATTTCGAAAATTAATATTGCTCATAGATCGCCAATATTTAAGCTATTGGAGCTTGTTACTTGCTAATGGGATGTTTCGGAATCATATCAAATTATACAATTCCTAATTTTCTGGTCGGCGGATAGTCGGCAACTAATATGATAAGCATTTTTTTTTTAATTTTTGGAAATAAAATAAATTAATTCTAACAACAACAAAAAGGATATTTCATAGAATGATTTTTTTATTTATATTTCCTGTCAATCATTGTATTAATTTCATTCGACAATCCACTTTTCTATAATAGCAAAAACGAATTTCATTTTTAAAAATTTAAATTAAAACTTCCAATTATTTATATATTTTGAATATCGATTCAGTCGAGAACTTTCTATGTTTTGGATCATTGCAATTTAATTATTTGTCGAAATTAAATAAGAAAAATGAAAAAAAAAGGATATTTTTTATATGGTAATTTGAAATTTATAAATTTTTATTCTGTATAAATAAAATTTAGGTTATTATTCTGGAACAAATTTGAATTTAATTACCTAATGATTTTTAATTATTTAATTGCTTTTTTTTGCGAATTTTGTCCAGAATTATAGTCACCTGTACCAACAATCAAATCTTTAGGAAATTATATAAAGTTGTACTTTGTCAGCAAGAAAGGAAATCTAGTGCGATTGTCCTTTTGTCAAATCCTATACCTGGCATACTAAATTAGTGCACACTAAATAAGGGCCTATATGAATCAAAAATTGAACTTTTATTAAGTTCCCTTTAATGGGATTCCTTTGTTTACTATAATACAATTTTCCATGTCCTTGAACAATACATGAACAATATAACGACAAAAGGACAAAATTTATGTTTAATAATCATTTTATTTGGAGTATATACTAAGCTCTTGTTATTGAGGCTGTATTTATAACTATACTAACTAAATTTCAATTTGACATCAATAAAAATGCAGCAACCACAATCCAATAATTAAAAGCAGAACTTTGTTTTTTTTTTAAAAAAAATCTGCTTTCATTTACACTCTTACGTGCTTTAGTCAATTTGTGATTGAAAATAAAAAAAATCCTTTTTGTCATTTTAATTGCAAAAATCTCAACAATACAAAAAATACAACTTAAAAGTACGTGCAAGTAAAATTTTTTATTGGTATATACAACAAAAAAAAAATTGCCAATTTCATTTTTCAGGACTATTTGTTTATTATTATTCAAAAATTTTGCACGTCGTCGATAATTTAATATTTTTTCCATAAACTTTTTATATTTTTTGAATATTTTGAATATATTTTAATATATATTACATAATTTAATTTTCTATACGTTTTGTCAATGCAAATTTTCATATATTTTTTTTTAATGTATGTCTGTCTATAGTCTAGCTTCAGAGTCTGACGCGACTATTAACAATAATAAAATGTCGTTGTGTAAAAAATATTATTTCTAATAAAAATTTATCACAAATGAAAAGGATAGCGAAATAAAGGATATATAAATATATAAAAAATGTACATTTTTAATAGAAATCGGTAAAAGGAAACGTAATAATATTCAATGATTTTCCCAGAATATAAAATCTTTGGTTTGTTCGTTGTCGTGTATTTTTTTCTTTATATATTTATGCTCTTAGAGAAAATTTTCCTGATTTATAAATTATTAAAAAATATTTTTATGCATATTATATTCAATTTACATTATGACATTTCCGATCGGGGAAAAATGAAATTATTATTATTGGAAAAATGAAAATCTATACATTGAAAATTTGTCAATTTTTTTGTTTTGTTTATTTAGAAAAGGTATAGTAAAATTTTCGATTTAAATGCTATTCACATAACATAATATTTTACAAATCCATTATTGATTTTGTGATATAATTACAGGTAAATGTTGTTTAGTTGTCAGAATATATTAAATAAATGTTTAAAGATTATTAATAATTCTATAGTAAAGAAGGATTTGTGTTCATAGTCAATGAAAAATTAAAATTTGAATCAATTTATTCAGTAGTACATAATAATTATGTGTAAAGTTATTTTGTACATTAAAATTAAATTGAACATTTATTATAGCTTGTTATGAAGAATGACAATGTACTCAACAATCTATGTAACATAAAGCCGAAACAATGACAATAACTATATTCAAATTATATTACACTAAATTTCCATTAAATTATTATTTGTAAATTATAGAAAATTGAACGTTTTTAGAGTGTTTTCTTTAAATTATTTTCATTTTAAATGTAATTTTTCATTTTAAAATCAAGTTAGTAAGAGGGAAATATAAATATTATCAGTTCAATGTGTGTGGAGGAACTATGGTCCTAAATAAAAAGAATTAGCTAGTATAAATATCACTAACCTGATCAACTGTTGCAGTTTATGAAGTCTACAAACAATTCTTTTCACACTTAACAAAATACTGAGCTTACTCGAAGAAAATGTGTAAATTACAGAACGAAAATTGGTAATGTTTTACAGAAAGTTGATGACAACAAAACTGTGGAGCATTACTTTATGTGTGTGTATCTGGATTAAAAGTTTGAGATTTTATGTAGATAGATTCTAGTTGAACAGAACTCACGATATATCGAAACTGTAGAAGAGTAAGCAAAACAAGCCATTAAGTAGCTCGTACATAAGAAAGTTTCTTTGCTATTTTCATATTATTGTAACTTTATGTGTCAAACATATTCAATTCTTTACGCAAAATTATTAAAAAAACATTTTACAAAATGAATAATTTTATAATAACGTATTTGTTTTTCAAATAATTTCAGTTTTCTTATGACAATTTTATTTTTTCTACTTCACATAATTTAAATAAATTCAGATTATCGCATTATTTTAACAATCTATATAAAAAAATATCTCTAAACTAATGTACATATATTAAAAAAACTAAATAAAAAAAATATCTTGTTTCACATGAGTTCCTTAAAATAATGAAAATCACGAAAAACTACTTTAAACAAATTTTCTTTTTTTTCTGTTTTTTTTTTTTACTATTTATACACCGAACAACATAAATATTACTAAAACATTCTTCAATTTAATTTCAAGTCCTTGCAACAACAATTCACAGAATCGTAAGAAAATCTTACTTTGAATTTTCTAACCACACATTTTCATTTAGAATAAATTATTCACCATATATAAACTCGTTAAATGTACCTAAAGGACTCACATTCTTCTTATATAGTTTTGATACATAAAAGAAGTCCTTACACGCTTTTATAATTTTTTTTTTTTTAAGTTTTATTTTTTATCCAAGTCAAGGATATTTTTATTTTTATTCACTATTTTTGTGGTAACTTGTAGTAAAAAAAAGTATTACTGCAAGAAGTCATTTTCAAAAAAAAAAAAAGTATCACTTCATTTCTTATGCTGGGTAATATGAAATTATGTTTAAGAGTTTTTTTTATATTTTATTTGTGTGTATGTATCTGTATGTGTTTGTCATTCAACACTTTTGGAAATTATGTTTTCACATGAAACTAAACTTTATGCAGATTTTTTTTTTATTTTTATTCGTTTAACTATTTTTCTGCATACATTTTTATCATAATGTGAAAGGACGGCGGCAGTAAATAATGTATAAGAAAGTATAAATTATAAGATGAATATATTTTGGACGACTTGTGAAAAGAAGAGGGTAAGTACAGCGGGCTGGAGATAAATAATAGTGACAACATTTTGAATAAAAAATATCTTAATTTTCTAAAGGAATATTATTAGATTCCTTTTTCAAGTCCACCCATGTGATCTGATTATATAGTTTCGTTTATTTAGATTATAACTGGGTTGTTAGGCGATTTGTCTTCAATTTATTTAGCTTTTATTAACAGTTGATGTTCGGCTTTTAGTACAAGCTATTCGTTACATTTTCTAAATAGATTGGGAAAATATACAATCAATTGAGATTTTAGTATTTGCTAACTAAACATTTGTAGTCTCTTCATTTTGTAAACAAAATTATCAATTATTTATAATTTTCTAAGTTATCTTCAAATAATTCTCAGTCCAGATATTGATCATACGTCGTCCTTTATTATTGCTATACCGGTGATTCCTTTTATGTAAGTACAAGTTTATTTAGCTTATTTTTTCGAAAATTGTACTTGTTTATATTGCTGGAACCATAATTTCAACGCGTTCAAGAAAAATGTAAATAGTTCCTTGTTAACCCTCCGTTTCTTAATCTAATTCCTAAACTAATATCCCTCCCCATAGCTTTATCCTGCGTTCATCGGTTAAGGAAAATTTTCTCAATATTTGGCTATTTATAAAAAATATATAAAATAATTTTATATTTCATATGACTATGACTTGGAAATTGAATTTTCAAGTATATTGATTTTAAGTTGTGTATTTAATGCTTATTTTAAATGTCTCTATGAAAGTCGTTTAGGAAATAAAATTAAATTGGTATACATTTTGACAGTAAATCACTAAGTAATTGAAATGAAATTTCTTAATTAGACTAAATCTGAATCATATAATTATAATTTTGCCTTATATACCAAATTTAAACATGTTTTAAAAGAAACATTTAAATGTAAATGTTGCAACGAAATCCTTGCAACATTATGATTCTTACAACTTACCCACAGTATACTAGAAATGTATAGTTTTTTTCTATTACTTAGATCTTAGAAAGTCAATTTTCTGTCTTATAAATTACATTTAATACAAGAAACTTTTCCATTGACCATCACCCACTATATAACTAACAATTTGTAAAAGTCTTTCAGGGAAATTATTTATACTATCTCCTTTTATTACATTTTCTATTTATACTGAATATTTGTTCAGCTTAATTTGAAAAAATGTCATTTTTATATATATATGTATCTAAAAAGAAAATTTCCTTAAGAAAAAAGATTCTTTTTCCAGATTTTTTAAGTAGATAAATTTATATTTGAAAAATAATTTAATTATCTTTTTTTTTTTTAAATAGCCAAATTCATTCTAAAAATGAATATAATACAAAAAAAAAAATCTAATTAACTTTTATATACAAAATTTATGACAGAACATTAATTTTTTTTTTTTTTTTGGAAAATTTAATAATAAAACTTAGAAAGTATAATGACATTTTGAAATTTTGCAGATTTTATCTTCCATAAAGATCAAAAACTTTCTTTTCAAAAAATAATTTTTTGAGTGCAGTCAATTTTCTATTAATGCATTTTATTTTCCTTTTATTTTTGCCATTTAAACTTTTTAAACCAAATTACCTTTATATCCAAATCAATAAGAAATATTTGTAAATCTTAAAAGTCTTCCATTGAAAATTATTTTGGATCTTCTTCACGATCAAGGAAGAACTAAAATTTATTTTCATAGAAATGTAGTTCATTTTTATTTAAAACCATTTCGTTTGAAAAACAAAAATTCAGTTTGCCTGTTTGTCTGTACTGACGTCCACTGTAAACTTTTTTCAAAACGAAAGTAAATTATCACCAAAAATTGTTGATATGAGTTTTGGAAAGCTTGAAACAATTTAGAAACAGGCAAAGATATAAAAATTTTAATTTGGAAGCGTAATCCTTCGAACTTTTTTATTATCGAGCTTAATAAATAATATGCAAATTTTAATTGATAATAAATCCCGCAATATTATGATGACAAAAAAAGAATATACGCAGTGTTAATCTATATTTAATCTACCAGATGGCGTTCGAAACCAATTTCAAAAATACTGTTTTAAAATTTGCCATTAAAGTTTTGAATTGCTGAGAAAATGGTACGCAATTACTAGCGATAAATATAGCATGTACTCATGAAACTGCTGCACAATGATTCGGCAGTTTTTTTATGCTTACAGCAATCGCCGTGTGAGTTCTAAAAAGATCCATATGACATCAACTCAGTTTAAATAAAAATTGATCTAAAGAAAAAGTACACGCTCTGTTTTCTTTTAAATTTTACAATTATGTACTAATAATTATTAATAAAGATTTTAATTACAAACTTTCAAGGACCTATACTGTGTACTTCAATGGTTATTAAAAATTTTGACTGCGGAAATCAATTGCCACACGACCCATTAAATATCCTTGTATATGGATTACTTTAGAATCTATATGGAATTCTTAGTTGACCGAAATTCATATAAAATGATAATGTGAATTTTTTATTGACAAATTGACGTTTAGAATTAAGAATTAACATTTTAAATAATTTTAATGCATTTTTTTATAGTTTTATGGATAATATGGATAACAGTAAAAGAATGAACAAGTTTCAAAACCTACCAATCAGTTAATAAGTCAAAAAAAGTGAAAATGGCGTATATGGTTTTACAGAACTCGGACGGCGAAATGACTTTATAAATATAATTGGCAGTGATTAATAAATGAAATATCAACAAAAAATTGTTGAAAAGAAATAAATCTACAAAAAAGAAATAATAATTTACTTATTTCAGTAAAAAATATTCCATTTATTGACTGAAATAGGGAGAATAAAGGATGTTTTATTCAAGGATTTGCAAAATAAATAAAAAAAAAAAATATTGTAATAATATTTTGTTTTTCAATTTTCTATAGAAAAAGAACCAAACAAAATACAGAAAGAAATAAATATAATTTTATTCATTTCTCGTTGGTTTTTATATTCCAGTTAATTAATCCCAAAGGATACTATATAATTGTTTGGCATCGTAATAAATATAAAAAAAAAATGAAATTGTAAAAATTTAATTCAATTTAAAAAATTTCAAATTATGTAATAAGATTATGTACATTATTATTTTTTAATTATTTGTATCTGATGGATATAAATACAATTTTTATTATATAGAATTAATCAATTTATCGGTTTTGCAAGGGTTTGATTTATTTCGCCAACAATGGGAGAAGAAATTTTAAAAGGTATAATAATTTCAATAATATTATGTAAATAGAAAATTTCTCCTTTAAAATTCAATTAATTACAGGTTTAATATGAAAATATTCTTCGTTTTGTAATAAAACTAAAGTAATTGTTTTTGGTTCAACCGTAAATTTTGATATCCCATCTGGTATTATTCATTGAGATAGTAATTAAGGTAAAATTTTATAGTCGATAAGGGATAAAGATTTAAAGAATTTTAAATAAATATTTTCAGTATTTAATTCTGGAAATTTATTTAATACAGAATCCGAAATAATATAAATCTGAGAATATGGTTTTAATACTGAAATTTTTTAATTATTCTCTGTACAGTTTAAAATTTATTAAAATAATTAAGTCCTAAGTACGTTTTTAAGCTGTTTTAATCAAATTGTTTCAATACAATCTGATTATAACAATTTAAATAAAAGTACATTTTAAATGTGATCGATGAAATGAATATGATAATCTGGACTGTTACCAAATTTGTAATTATATAATTTAGACAAATTTATTACTAAATCATTATTCCGGCCGGAAATTACACTAAATAAAGACACACAATAAATGAAAAATGTGTCATATAAAAAGTTAACCACAAAATTTAAATTGTCTAAAGATAAGTTTCCGTAAAATTGTCCATATAATCACCAAAAATTATACCCAGTGTAATATTTCAAAAATCACAGGAAATATTACTTTTTATTACCGCATTGTACTTGCAGAGATTTTTTTTTTTTAAAAGATAAAATAAAAATTACATACAGACAAAAAAAAAAAGGATTTAAGTATAGTTTAATTTATTGCTGGACGTGAGAATTAGAAATTACATTATTAAAGTTATTTTCCCTTCTTTTTTGGGTATGGCCATCACTAGAGAGTCCATATCAATGGTTTAACGTCCATAAGAAAATAACAAAAATCCCTTTTGTAATCGAAAATCTAATTTATATTCTTTGCAGGTATCCTCGTTATTTCTGTGTTGAAGGATATACATTTATACGTTTTTTTTTTATTTTTATAAGGTAGATTAATTGTGTAGACAGACAAACATGTTTACTGGATGGTAACGAATACTAAAACTTTCTGATCTTGTTATTACTATAGTTTTTTAAGGATTTTGTGTATTATTTTTAGAATCATTTTACAGGAGAACATTTTAAATTATATATTTTTAACTAAATGACGTTGTTCTCGAAATTTATAGTTTGGTTAGAGATTCAATTAATTTAGGAATTATATGTCATACAAAAAATGATTAAATGAGCAATTGTATATGGGATTACAGAGTAATTTTTAAGGGACCATTATTATCCTCCTATAAAAATTATAACGAAGGACCAGCAGCATTGTGAGATTTTCAAACGAAGAGAATTGATGTAAGTCACTATAGTTCTCTAGTTCTATTAGAACAAGTTTTGTATGTATAAACATTTTTTGAATAATGAAAATTCAAAATTTTGTGTCTTTGAATATTTTTTTAGGCGGTTAAATATAATTTTTTTACTAACAAATATTCAACTGATTTTTAATTTATTTATTTCATTATTAGTAATCGAATATCTAAACCTTATCAATATTAGACGCAAGCACCACCTCCGAGTTGCCAAGAAAATGAAGTCTTAAGAATGAAACTGATCATTTGTTTGGATTAGCGAAAACAAGCTTAATGAGTATGTCGATTATCAAGAGAGATAGGGGAAGAACATAATATCGGTAAACTTTCAGCTTCAATTATTGCACTTTCTCCAAAATGCACAGCAGTGCATTAAGTTCTTATGTTTTAAACAAATGTTAATAATAAGACACAACTGATTAGTGCAACCAGTTCCCTATTTCCTGAATATATATAATTATTCAGAGAAATAAAACCTTAAAATGCGAATTTTAACAACTAATATAGGGGTTCACAGATCTGCAAAGATCGCTACTACTTTCCTCCGCTGTCACCTGACAACTCGATGAAAATTAAAAATTAAAAATTTGAGCCCGGAAATATTAGTAAGGCATAAATCTTAATAATCATTCGTCAAAGTTATTAACAAATAAAACAAATACATAAATGACTCATTGATTTTATAAGGACTTTTTAACTTAAAATTGAATTGAATTTGGTTCAATTGATAATACAAATATAAACTGGTGCGTCATTTACCGGAAATGAAATTTACAAATATTAAAATTCCGTTCAAATATTACTTTTATTTCTGTTCTATGGTTTTGTATAAATTACATTCGGTTTCTTCCATAAAACTCCGACAAAACGGAGTTTTATTATTCAATTGTTTCAGAGTAGACATGGGAAAAGCATTTGAAATATCTTAACACTTGAATATTGAGAGACTATTGAAAAATTTACTATAATTGTTTAAATTACAATCGATATAAATTTGATACCGACATATCGGAATAAAATAGACTAAGTCAAACGATTTAATTCTTGGTATCATGAATAAAATTCTGTAAATAAAAAAAAAACGAGATACCTAATAGGTTTGTCAAACTGTAGTTAACTGACCTAAACTTAATTTAGTCTAAATCTAGAAATCCAAAATAAATATTGTTATCCAAATTTACATTATATTAAATCAGTTCAAATCATAAATGTAAAATTAAAATTTAGGTTTATAATACAACAAAATGTACTAACAATAAAAGTCAATAAAATAAAAATTTAGTAAAACTTACCTTAATATTTTAAAACTTGTCTTGTCTATAAGTCAAACTGCGATCATTAAATGTTAAATCTGCAAAAACAGAAAAATGTACAATTAAAATTTATATGTAAATAAAATAATTAAATAATTCATTCATAAAAAAAAACAATTTTAAAAGTTTAGTAAAAAAAAATCTGTGCCATCCACAAACAAGAATTTTTAAAATGTTTGTTCTACATACCAAAAAGAAATACACAGAAAACAAAGAATTGCATTCAATTTACCAGAAGAAATTTTTTTTAGAATTTAATAACAGAATAAATAAAATAAAAAAAAATGTTTAAAAAGAAAAACATAATAAAAAAACGTCCAAAAATGGGTCGTCCCACATGACAAACTCATCAATGTTATAATTTTTATTGCTTCCATTGTGTTGCAAAAGCGAAATAAAAACCAAACGATGAAGAAAAATTGATAAAGTCATTGGGCATTGACATAACCGCAATAAAAGTCAGATTAAGGTTTTTGTTACTTTCTTGCAGAGCTAAGTGGTGTGTAATAATTTGGAACATGAGAGAAATCTTAAAAATTTTAAGCACTGTAAAAAATATAAATAAATAATAATTTGAGACTTAGGATAACAAGTTTGAGAGTAAAGCTGGATATAGCCTCATCGGCGTTACGTCAAAATAGAAATGAATCCAACTTTTACGGTGCGTATAGTTTAACTATAACTATAATTCCATAAAAAATATTTAATTTTTTTTTTGACACTTCACAGATTTGATGGCAACAGTTTTCAGATCTAATGCTGGATATACTCTTGCTGTGCCGGACACTCTCGCTGTCCAGCATAAGATTGATATATAGAATATGTTATAAATTCTTAATTTTTAACATATTTAATGTTACAAAAGTTAAGTCTTGAGTACGTCTCAATATATTACCTCAGTTTCAATTATGTCTTAGAAATAGAATTTCGATTATTTGTAGTTAAATGAGAGTTAATGGACCGTTCGCAATTGAAACAATAAAATTCGTTACTAAAAACTGACGTTTAATGAAAGCAATAATTGTACATACTTCAAAATGAAACTTTTCAGTTGCCATGTTCCCAAATAAATGGAAAGCTCGAATCATTGGTTCTTAAGCTGCTTTTCTACTATGATTTTCTTGTAAATTTTAACATGGTTCGAATAAATATATTTTTTTGTATTAAACAATTAACGATTTCAGTGCTGCGCTCTGCTGACCATATTCAGTAAAAATATAAATACTTTTGAATATAATATAAAGAATATCAACAATTTTATATTTATTATTACACTAAAGCTCACTCTCCAAATAATGCCAAAAATGTCTAAATTTCTAATTGACTTGTCCAGAATATTCCCCCTTTTTAGAGAGTATTCTTCATTTTCTAATTGAATCAAATTATTCACTTTCTTATCTATTTTTGAGCCTATGCTTTTCAATATTTTTTTCTTAGCAATGTATTTTATCCTGTCAATGATACGTGCATGCAGCGCCGGCGGATGGTATGTGCGGTCTGTGCATCTGCACTGGGCGCAAATTTTGAAAGGGCGCAAAAAATAATAGAATCATAGTAAGTAAAATGTAGTGAATGAAAAAGTTTTTATTTAAATATTTTTTCACCTTTATAAAAAATGCATTTCATTATGTAAAAAAATTAAAAATCTTTTGAGAGCAAGCCATATATTGCGAACAATGCATTGCAGTTTATTATTATAAAAATTCAAAATATATAGAGGCGCCATATTAATTTTTTCTCCTTTAATTAGGTTACTAAAGTGTTGTAGTTCGTTGAAAAGTTGATCACCACCTATATGACTATCATTTTTATCCGCTTCTTCCAGATCCTTGCATTTTTTCTGTAATATATTTTCTTCAGGTAAATTAAATAAATCAAGTAAAAATCCGAATAAGTGATTAAAATGTTCAATTTGGGTAAATCTTTCCTTTACTGTAGTATTAACTTTTGCTACAATGATGTTATAAATTTTTCTCCTTAAAGAACTTTTGCGGATTGTTTTCCTCGATCGATTTTTTTCCTCTTTTATGTGCAAAATTTGAATCTATACCTATTTCTGTACCCATTTTTTTAGCATTATTTATATATTTTTCAAATATATTATCGTGATTCAAGGACTCCAAAAAAGTTACGCAATTTTTCAAAAATATTATTGCAGCATTAAGATTGCATTTTTTTGTTTGTAATAATTTGCTGCATATATTAATATTATATAAAATATCGTACCAAAAGTTAACGAAAACTAAAAACTCAAATTTAGAAATTTTTTGCTTGACTGTTTTTGCCAACAATCTAGCACTATAGAATCAAAATGCTCAATTTTAGACATCTCGTCTATTGCAGCAATTATTCTATTTATTTCACAAACAAATGATACTTTAGAATTATTGTTTAATGTGATTTTTTAAATGTGCTTTTCTCATGGCATTCTACAATTTTCAACGGATATTTTTTTAAATTTTTTTTTCAACGGATATTTTTTTATATTTTTTCAAAGTGCTACAATTTAACGATTGATTTGTGAAGTTTGTGTTAAATAGGGATAAAGTTTGAATTTTCCTGCTAAAAATTGTGAATTTAAAAAAAAAATTATGAAAGTTTAGAAGCGCATAATTTATTTTGCACAGGGCGCCAACATATCTTCCGCCGGCGCTGCGTGCATGACTTTACATTTTCCATAAAATAATTATGATAAAATTAAATTTATATTTATTAATATTATTTATAGTTATTTTTATTATTTTGTGTTAAACTCATTAAATATTCAAAAAACGTATTCATAAAATATTATTTGCAATTATTATATTTCGATTTATATCTTAATTCTTGTATCAAATTAAATAAAATATAATTTTCTTTTTTTTATTATTCTAACCTTATAATTTACAGGTAGAATTTTTTTACTTTTATATGTTTAAATTTTTACTACAATAAAAATTAATGGAAAATATAATAATAAAAAAAAAATTGAAAAATTCTTATAAAATTGTTAGTCATAATCATTCAAAAATTCAAGTAATTCGACGACATACAACTTGCCCCTCCGAAACTCATATAAATCCAGTATTCATTGAAGCGTGTGCTTAAAGACTGTAAGAAAAGGTTAAACACCTTTATTCATTTATTTATTTTACCTGTTCGCTAACATATTGGAGCTCAAAATACACCGTTCAGAAAATATCGCACCTTTTTTACAGACATTTTTTTTAGCTAACAGACGAAGTTACTTAAGAATATAATTTACTATATAAAAAAAGCAAACCAAAATTGAATTTAATTGAAAGATAGATAAATAAATGTTTAAAAATTGAGGTTTGTTTAGTATTCAAACTGAAACTTCTGATTGAATATTTTAAATGTTCACGAATTTAATTAGGGACGGAAGAATTTGAAAGTTACATTGAATACTTGCTACATTACTTACTAATACCGAAGAATATGCTGAAGACAATTGATTTAGATTATGATCTTTTTCTTCAGTTACTAATTTTTGATGTTATCGAGAATTATAAGATATCTTTGTATTGAATCAATTATGACATCGTATTAATTGTTATAAGTTAAAATATGTGAGTCACCTAAACAATCGTTATCTAAAAAATCGTTGCTGTTACAAGTATTAAGGTTTAGGTTCACTTTGAAATCATTTAGTCAATTTGCATCTCTGTCTAATTTGAACAAATTTAATCTAGAATTACAAATTAGTTTCAAAATATTGGAACTTTTGAAACAGCAAAACTTCAATGTTATTTGTTACTTGTAATTTAAGTACCTCGATATAGAACTACATCTCGTAGCTACAAAAAAACTAGAAGTATCTGAAGGGATGTGATACCGAAATCACAATTGAACTAAATTATAATTGACAGAATGTAAATTGAAAGAATACATAATTGACGGAAAGTAAATTTATCGAATTATTAATAATGAACAATCAGCAAGTGACCGAATTCACTTAAAAAAATTACTTTTGATCAATTGTGAATTCAGTCAATTATCCGCAATTGTCGTTTCACACTTTTTCATAAAAATAATGTCTTCGATTTGATTACATAATTTAAAGAAATTTCAATTTTTTGAGTTACGAAAGTTAAATTCTAATCTTAAAAATACATTTCAGCTCTACAACAAAATGTGCTTATGAACAAAATATCTCAATGATTTCTTCACGATTTTCAATTTTTTTTTTATCGTGATTTTATAGTTTTATTTTAATTAGTACATTTTTATTAGCTCTTTTGACCATTATAAATTCAAACAATTAAAATCAACATTTTTTTTTTCAGAGTATACTTAATAAAATTGTATGAATAAAAAAATCTTGTCCCAGACACTTTAAAAATATTTTCCATTAGAAAATCTGATCAGATATTATCAGAAAAATTACTTATAATTATTATGTATGTCTTTATGGCTAATCTGTCTAATTAATGGTAAATTATATATTGCGAATCATTATAATTACATAAAGAAAAATCTTTGTAATTTAGATGGAATTTTCTATGGTCATTATTAGCACTTTTTTATGGTTTTTGTTGTCTTTGTTCATATACTTTATAAATAAAAAACCAATTTAACAAATTTTTGTTATAGTTATATCAATTATTCCGAAAATTCGTCATAGTTTTGTAATTTTTAACTTAATTACATAGTCAAAATTCAAAATTTATTTATATGAGCTCATCATTAAGGTAAATTTAACTAATGATGATATTCCATATGGGAATTATTTAGATGATCAATTACCAAAAATTTTATTTTTATGTGAATTTTTATAGTAATAAAAAAAAATTATTAAATATATTAAGTGGACCGAAAACCATAAAGGTGAAAGTGGTCCACTGAGATGAATTTGCTATATAATTTGAATGTCTCTAAAGTGGATTATACAGTAATTACTCATCAAAAAGATTGGTAACATTTCATATAAGAAAAATTATTAAAATAAATAATTTTTGGTGAAATATTTTTTGTCAAATTGATATTTATTTTATGGAGGTTTCATTTTTTATTGTTTATAAAGTATGAAAGTGATAAATTTCAAGAGCAATCTATGAATTTTAATATGATTAGGAAATTATGCAATTTTTTTTATATATTATGTTAATATTTTACCTTGAGACTTGAGATATATTTATATGGTCAAGTAATTTAAATGATATATTGGGGGTTATTATGAAAATTTTGTAAATTAATTTTTCAAGATGATCTTTATAAAATAATTTGCAGAAATTTGTTTTTTATTACACATGGACCGATTACAAATTAATTTGTAATAATAATGTTGGGAAATAAAAGTTTTTTTTGAAGAAAGTTTTTAATAAAATTATGTTTTAAATAAATATAAGATACCGGAAATATAGAAACGAATAATTCAATTTTTTCAAGAGATAACAATAATCATAAGATAATTTAAGTGAGAGGAATTAAAATTGAAAATTTGTGGTTAAAAAACTAAGAAATTTTAAATTTTACGAAATCTATATAGCTTTTCCTGGTTCACTTCGATTTTGAGAACATAGATATGCAATTATAAAAGTTTCATGATATTTTATTGTAATTTGAATGTACTTTATATGGATTTCGATCCATAAGTTTCTCTATAGCAAAGAAACTTAATTCCACCAACCTAATAACTTTTAATATTAAGACATTTGTTGTCAGCAAATGGTCTCAATTGTTAGCCTTTATTACCTAATTAGATATTGGAAATTTATATTACTCGAACTAATTTAAAGCTGGGTAAGAACTTAGACCTCGATTGGGAGTTCAATCCGGAACGCATCACAGCATAGAACACTCTACTACACCACTAGACTTAAATAAAAATGATTTTTTTCAATTTTTGGTGAAACCACATCTGTAACATGACTCACATGACAGACAACTAATAGTAATAAATAGTAAATAGTAATAGTTGTTTCAGTGACAAATCGTCACTTATGCGATTGATGAGACGGTAAAATAGATTAAATACGTATAGCTCACCTTGTGCGGCTTCATTCAAATCAATTCAATTTAATATTAAACTTTAGTTATTTAATTCGATTAATTCTTTAACAATTTAACCAGAAAATATTTGCGCTAATGCAAATTCAAATTTTGCAATTCATTTGTTATAAACATTAAAAATTCTAATTTACACAACAATTTTTTATTACTTTTCAAATAAAATTTAACTTCCGATCATAATCTTTTTAATCCAATTAAAATATTTATAAAATAATAAAATTAAATACAATAATTTCGTCAAATTTATTCAAGTTTAAAATTTTAAATATTTAAGGTTATTTCCTTAACATTTTTATCGTCATCTAATTTCATTTATAATAATTTATATTCATATTAAATTTATTTAAAAATAAAAAAACAGTTTTATTCTTTATGACAAATAATATTATGTAAAATTATGTAAAAAATTATTAAATTGCATAAAATCAGATAAGCATTAGAGGTCAGCCCACGCCATAAATAATTTTCCAATGCTATTTTCAAAAAAAGCAATTAAGATTTGCTTTTTTTTGGCTTGTTAAATAAGGTTTTTTTTTTTTGAAGAACTTCTTCTAAAAAAATTACTTTATTAATTAATAACAAAAAAATTAAATAATTTTTGATGACTCTTTGACCTTCTTTATTAAAACAATAATAACTTACTGATTGTTTTAGGCTATTTTTTTTCTGTAAATAAAAACTCTTAATTAGAAAATTAAAAAATAAAAACAAAATTTTAATATTTTCTACATGAAAATGAATCATAATTTTTGATTGAAGGTCTGAAAACCCCAACTAAAATTTTTAAATTTTTTGGGAGTGTTGTAAAACATCAGAAAAGTCTTCATAAAATTTATGATATTACAAAAGTTCGTCAATGATTTTAAAATTTAAATTAATCAAATTGTCATTAGGTGTTTCCAAAGTTTTCAATTAAATGAACTTCTTCATCAAATATTAATCATTCAAACTCTACCCAGGTAGAAATGTTAAAATTCCTACTCATTCTTATTCATTAAATGATGAACAACATCAGCAACACTTGCTAGTCAAGTCAAATTTTATGCTTAACATATATTGTGTCAAGGTTGTTTAAAATAATATTATTAAACCTACGCTAAGAATATCTCCAAAAAAAAAATATTGGTAACAAAACAATACAAATTTATTTTTAATTAAATCATTTTTCATTAACAAAAACTGAATTATTTTCTGAATTGTTATTTTTTTGGTTTGCAAAAATACGCTAATCTTCATTGCGATCACAAAATTTTCTAGAGGTGATGAAGATAAAAATTTGTTGCACTTCCAGTACAAGGTCTACAATATAAAAGATAACAAAATAATGTTTTTTTTAATAATAACATAAATATAACATCATATCCGGCCATAATAACTAAATGAGCCCACCAAAAGAAGTTGAATTAGAACCAGAATGAACGATTTAATTAATGGCAAAAGCATCGTTAATTAATGAAGACTAAATAAGAGACTGAATTTTCAACGGTAAGCAAAGCGTTGTTAATGGATAGATCAAGAAATCAACTTGTTTGCACAATTGTGACCTTCTTTCTACCTACCAACTAACATTACCATTTGATTTTAAGACTGAGTTCTCTTACTATAATTATATAATTAATTAATCAAACAGAATTAACATTTAATTATAATTACAACTTTGTTGAGAAATCAGTTTTTACTTAACATTTATTTTACAGTTTAGATGTTTTTTAAAATTTGCATTTTTAATGAAGATAAATGCGAAATTGTTACTCAAAAATTCTGACAAAGTAAGTCTATTACAAGAAAAGTAAAGTGTCGTAACGATTTGCTGTTTTTTGACCCATTTTTGTATAGCTTCTTCTAAATTACATCAAATCTCTGAACTTATAAAATCAATTTCACAATTTCGAAAAAAAACGTCAATAGTTCTTAGAATATTCTAAGAATCTTAAGAAGCTTTAAAAAATTGACAGGGAATGTGAAATAGTAAAATTCACGACAAGAATATTATGTAAATGTCATCTTGTTCATGGCTTTCTATATTTTCAAATGCTGTGAACTACGGCTTTTAAGGTTCAGCTTTGTGGGTCATATAAACCGATTCTAATCAGTTCAAAACCATTCATTAATTATAAAAACGTTCGTTTGATAAAAGTAAATATTTCGTACATCAAAGATACTGGTAAAAAAAGCAATTCTTTCCTTCCTGATACTTAATCGAAATAAGGAAACCATTTATTTAATAAGAAATAATTATTCAAAATTGATTTTATTCTCTTTTTAACCAAACTTATTTGTATTATAATCAATTTTTAAATGATTAGATTTTTTTTTGTGGTAATGGTTCAACATCATTATTTGTATCGATAAATAATATTATATAACAATTTTTTAACCCTAATAAAAATGTAAACCTCAACGAATTAAATCACAAAAAATATAAATAAATTTTGTAAATTTATCTTTTAAATTTGTTCGGTTCATCTAAATTGATAAAAAAAAGAGCAGAATATTTATGTAATACCCTTCAAAATTACTAAAATATGATTTTCATCATAGATTTTTGTAAATTTGCAAATTTATCTGACAGAGATACACCATCAATTGTTATGATTATTTATGATTAACAACGTAGTTGATAAAGTTAATTTGATTAATTTCCTCCCTAAAAAAATCCCTCAATCCCAAATTCAATTTGGTATTAAAATATTTATGTTTTTTTCCTCTGCGGTTTACCACAATTTAAACGATTTTTTTACATAGATTTTTCTGCTGTTGATTTGATTAATGCGCCCTCCTGTGAGCTTTTTGTACACAAAAAAAAATTTAATTGGTTATTCATTAAAAAAAAAAAAAACATTATTATAATAATAATTATTAGATGTTAATTTAGCTTAAAGAGGATGCCTTTAAGGTGAAATTAATTCGTAATAGATTTTATATTTTTTTTTTTATTTTTGTTAAACTGTTATTTAATAATTATTAGGTTACATATTTATGCTGAGCATAGCTGTTATTTATGTTATTAAGTTTTTTTTTTTAATAATCATAATTTAATATTTAATTTACCATTTATTTTTTGAATTTATTAAGTCGTGTGAAATAGATTTTTGTTACATAATTTTATACAAAAATTATGATTTTCCATACTACAAAATATTACAAAATTGGTTGTGGAAATTTAGAATAAAGGGAAATTTAAAAATTGTTAATTGATGTGATAAATTATATGAAATTTGAATATAATTTCCGGATAAACAAATAAAAAATTGTCCGACAAAAATTACGTAAAGAAGAAGTTTATTTTGGAAACCGCTGTTCGTGGTCAAATGTTTTCTAATACACTGAGCAAAGATACACCGAAGTCTGGAGATTACGAAACTGTAACCAGTGGTAAAAAATTGAAAAATAGTTGGAGCACTTCCGGTTTTTATAAGGAATTTTATGCGTTTACACGAAAATTATATTAAATGCCTTACTATAAGACTTTTTGATAAAATATAGGCACCAGTAATTATTTTTGTTTCGGAAAGTGTATATGTATTCGGTGAGAGTATGAGTGCTGAGGTTTTTAATTTTTGTTAACAATAGCTATACATACTTTCAAAGCACCTTCCTAACTAAGCCCTTAATGCGTACTGAACTAGAGACACAGAACCGCTGAATTTCTTCTTTATTTATTTTAAATTGTTGGTTGAAGTAATTGATAATGAAGTAGCTATTTCATTACGAGGACTGTTCGAAATTTTTTGAAAGATAAATAGAAAGAACAAATTTTGTGGGTTAAAAATTATTTAATTTTTTAATATAGTCTCCCTTCAAGCTCAACACAACATTATCCTATTCCGCGCTGTATTGTGCATCTCCACGTAAACTTTGATTAACCAATACTTCTCGATCCTTGAGGATTATACTCTAGTTTTATTCTTGTAATGCTGTCAATTTTCTTTATGAATATATGACCAATCCACCTCCAGTTTCTTCGTTTTATTTGCGTCAGTAAAGGTTCCTCGCCAGTACGCCAGTTAATTTGTTCTTTATTTGCAATATATTGATTGAACAAAAAGCAATTAAGAAAGCAATTAATAAACTTCGGCATGAATATTATGATTCAAATCTCTATTTTTGATATATATTCAATTAGCCTTTTTATCTATTATATTTGGTATTATGAAAAATGCGACAATAATATATTTTCCACAATATTATATTATTCTGGTCTTGTTAAATGGTTAAAATTCATTATGTAAAGTTAAAACCTTTTAAATATATTTCACACATATTCTATTAACATAAATTTGCATTAATTTATTTGCCATATCCTTTTTACATATTATCCTAATAATAACCTTTACAAATCCGGCCTTTGTAATAACAAAAAATTTGAAATTCAAAATATCCTTATAAATTTAAATTTACAAGATCATTGAATAATAATTTTTTTCCCATATAATATTTCCATTAGTTCATTAAGTAATGACCTTATTATACACCAGAGTATTATAATTAAGTTTGAAAGGTATGTAAAAAGTCTATTATTGTTTTGAGTAATTTTTTTTTTATATTTTGGACCTTATTTCATAAATTGCTATATTACCTTCAAAATAATTTTTAAGTGGCTAAGACCATAATTGATTTATGTTACAAAATTAAGTGATAAATTATTTAGTTAAAAAAATAGACTTATTCATTAAAAGTCAATTATTAACAAAAGTGTTTTTATAACAAAATCCATCAATAAAATTGTTATATTAAAAAAATTTACTTTTTTTGGGGACTCGACTATATAATTATTAAGTAATTTACGTAATTTACGTTATTGATAATTTAGAAAAGCCCATTAAAAAATTCAATAAATAATAATTGTAAAAAAAATTTCTGTTTATTTCTGATTCTTAAAATTGATAAAAAAAAGCAATCACAATTTTTCACAATTTCCATTTTGATTATTTTTCACAATATTTCTGGAAATACAATATGAACCAGAGGCACCAATATCCAAATAAATGAAAAATAAATATTTATGTGAAAAATTCTTATAGAAATATGAATAATAAATATTTTCAAATTTGACAGATTTTTCATTAGTTCACATGTCATTTTAATTCAGAAAATTACATTTCAACTATTTTTCGTTGAAGGTTTTTTATGGTGATTTCGTTTATGCAAACTATAACAAAAAATTACTTCAATATTTTAGCTTAGTTTATCTATACAACATGTACAAAAAAGAATTTTTGGAATCTAAATTTAGAAATAATATTTGACTAATTTAAAGAATGTTGTTATGTAATTATTTAAAAGTTTCAAGGTATGCTACCATAAACTATTTAAATAGTTAATTATTATACTACACTGTAAAGAAACAAATTATCATTTAATGATGATGGAGTCTTGTATTTAATATGGTTGCCAATTTCAGAGTAAGAAAATTCTTGATCTTCTTACTTTCTGTTACTCCTCGAGGAGTATAGAACATTTGTAAAACATTTCCACCATAATTTATTTTTAGCTATTGACTTGATTTCTCGACATGTCATGTCAGACTCAGCGCGATTTCTTTATGGGGGTTGGACAACCTCAGTTTTGTTTCGTAAGCAGCTCGATGTAGAACGTGTATGGTCACCATATATCAGCGTTTCATATGGACATATCAATTATCTTCATAAAATTTATAACATTCACTCTGAGTTACAGAAATGCGGACTTTTGTCACCTTTACAGATCGTGTGACCACTGTGGAATAATTTTTTATTTAAAATATAATTTGGCCAGATGATTTTCAGAATGTTTCTCAAACAGAAATTGTGTAAAGTTTACAGCTTTCTATATACTGCGCCAATACGGACTCAACATTGAAGGAGAAAATTCTTTACTTGGTTGAAAAGTCTTGAATGTCATCAAATATTTTTTATAACAGTGTACTTATAATTTCTTGCCATTATACGGCTTTCTGTATACACAGTCTTCCAGAAATTTAAAACATTTAAGAAAATTATTTTCAAAGAATTTCATATAATCCACAAAAAGATATTTATATTATGTAAAATACTTAAATTTATCTTTTATTTGATATTTTATCATCCACTTAAAATATAAACTATTCGTATACATTAAAAGCAAACCATTTTAAATTTTAACTGCAACCTTATATTAAAATATTCTGGCTATTTTCTAACATTTTAACTGCAACAAAGCATCAAAATCTTTACATTGTTTATCTGGTATACAAAGATTTAAACCATTTTTACCCAATATAATGGAATGCATCTCATATACGTTACACAAAAAAGTAGAAAAATATGCTTTTAAGTTGAATTTTATTAGTATTTATATTTTACTATTATTTTTACTAACCATTTTAGATTTAAATTTTCCATGTACATATTAAAAAACGCTTCTAGAAAAGTAAAACTCTTGTGTTTGTTACAATTTAAACGTTCAAAAAAAAATGTTTCAGATCTGATTTAAAACAAGATTTTATTTTTTTATATTTTCTTTATAATAAATCGTAATTTTTTTCTTGTAAAATTGTTGATTTTGTTTGTATTTTTGTTGTTGGCAAGAGAAGTATTGGGCAAGTTCATAAAACTTTTCATAATGTTGGATTCACAATAAGAAAAGTTACATAAATAATATCAGCTAAAAGCAAAGTTGAAAGTTGAACAATATTAAAATAGTGATTCTATTCTCAATGAGATTGATTCAAGGTAGCGTAAAGTAAAACAAAAATTGACCAACTTTCAGCTTTTTCGAATTGCAACGTTGGAAAATGTAAGAAAAAAAGTGTTTTTCAGATAAAATTATATATTTTAATGGCAACATAAATAAAATTTTAAATTGTTGCATTTCAGATGAAGTAGCAATGGATGAAATGAAATTTGATTTAAATAACAGTTGAACTAAAATCTAAAATAAATTTTCATTGTGAATTAAAAACTTATAATAACTTTACTTCAACTTCAACTTTACTTTGTGTACCAACATTTTCATTGTGAATCCAGGGTAATTGATCACAAAATTCTTCAAAAATGTTTTTAGAGTAGCAGCAGCGGCTAATATGAAGGTGATCATTTATGTTAACATCAGTTGAAAATAAAAAGTAGTAAATTGTAAATTATCTTAAGATCACGACGATTTACGAAATCAATAGATATTTTCAATAAATATTATTCAAAACTGACCAAAAAAACAATCTGGACTCAACATTCAAGTTTTACGATTTCAATATAATATTGGAAATTATTTATAGTGTATACACTTCAGAGTTAAGAGAAACATTTGAAATAAAAAAATACTTATTAGTCTATACAGAAAAATATGTCGACAGTCCCCAGGTGGATCACAAAAGGGTATATAAAGCACTCTACCATATGAATATGAATGGCAAATTTTATTTATCCAATGAATGCTGTACTTATATGGTAAATTTTTTGAAGAGGTGTGAGATAATGATTTTGTATTTCTCTAAATCGAATTTTAATGTAAATAAATTAGCAATTTTAATAGACATATATAAGATTTCAATTTTATTTCCTCATTTTTTTTTAAATTTTAATTGGAATTTTATGTGAAAGTTTAAAATAATAAATGATGATAAGTTTTAGAGGAAAGTAAATTTATTTCACTTTTTGATATTTCGAATTGACACATTTTGGTCGGTTATTTTTAAATAGAAAAGTACTTAAAAGTTTTGATTAAAAAAACATAAAACCATTAACAAAAACCGATTAATATTACTTTTAAATTAACAAAAATAAATGATTTTTTTATCACAATGGGAAATTAATTTTTAGGCATATTTTTGTATATAATATAATACAAAAATGCTTTATGGTGGTTTCATTGACTGTCGGTCAGTCCTGGGTTATATCTTTTATTCTCCTGATATATAATTACTAAAATTTTCAACCGATGCTATTCTAAAAATCTTTAGTTGATTCTCCAATAAATCTTTGGTAAATGGTAAATAATTAAATCATTTTCCATATCATTTTGATGAAATCACCATATGTTTTACTTGGGTAAAGACAGGCGTCATTGATAGGAATAAGAACTAAAATTCCAGACCATATTCTCTTAAAACTTAAAACTAATAGAGGTACTAAGTACATATAAAAAATATAAATTTTAAATTAATTTACAGAATAAATCTTATCTTTGTAATGGGATTACGGCCCGGAATGAACCCATTTTGTATAGAACCTCGTAGTGGATTGATATATGTTTATTGGAAAGTATAGAAAGTATAAATTTATTTATGAGGAACTGCTTTACTAGGTACATACATTGTGTAGTTCATGCAAGATAATTGAATTATCCAACTTCCAATTGAACCAAACAACTCCAACATCAAGAAGAAATCTGACTTTACTTCAAAACGAATAATAACATTTACAGCAAAAGTCTTATAAGTATAAATCAAAAAATTAATAGTAAAATCTTTAGTAAAAGGTGAAAGATTCATTTAAAAATTAACAAGCTAAGTCGTATACTAAAATTAATTTAAATTGTATTACTTTTATATAGCATTATCACTTGTAAAATTATGTCATCAATTATTTTTTATAGTTTATAATAAAATTTTAAATATGTAAAATTGGGATTTTCAGTAAAGGCCATAGTCACAAAATCATGATTAAAATAATGACATAGTTTTATAGTTCATTATTTTTTATATGAAACCCTCCCAAATTGTGGAATAAATTTTAGATTTCTTAATCATTTTTAAATTATAATCGCGGTTCGAAGTGAAGGTAAAATCAATTTACAATTAATTATCTAATGAGTGATAAAATTATCAATCCATCTTAAAACAAAATAAAAAATATTTACTAAATCAAAAATTATTAATAAACATTAAATTTTCTGTCATCTTTTACTATTACAGACAATTAACAATTATTATCTTCACAACTAATCATAATTTCATACTCGCCGCTCATTACAATTTGATTGCATAAAATTTTTTCTGAATATTTTTTTTCAATAATTTTATGTTATATGTACTTGTAAAAAAACTTTATTTATTTATATCAAGCATAATTGTATCTTTGGAGTGTGTTATGTTATAAAAACCACAAAATAAAACACAATAACAACTAAAATTGAAATTAATTCAAGGTGAACATTCCATGGTATGGCAAACATTTATTTATTTATTTTTATTGTACCTGTCCAGCAGGTTTACAAATATACATTATATTTATTCATAAATATATATGTAATTATTATATCCAATTTGAAAATCAGCATAAAAAAGAAATTGTGAAAAAAAAAAAAAATTGAAAAATATTAAAATTATTATGTAATGTTTATTTAATGAAAATTTTTTGTTATTTACGAAAAATTATCGACAAAAAATAATTATTACAATTAGAATTTCAAAATAATGAATATAATTATGAAGAAAACGCATCAATCTTTTTTAGTGTTGATAATACATTTCGTAAACGATCTAATCAATCTTTTGAACAAATTTATTTGGCAGACATTTCATAAAATGATTCATAAATTATTAAAATATTTTAATTCGATTAATTAAAATTAAAATTTGAAGCATAACATAACATTATTATCGATAAGTCAATTGATTGGTGATCAAAATTTGTTTAAATATTTATGTTTTAGATACATTTTAATCTTAACATTTATCATGTCACTGAACGCATTGCCGCTACTTTAATATGACTTGACATTGTACGTGATACATTATCATGAGATTCCAACCGTTAATATTTAACTATTTTCGAAACATAAAATATAGTGACAAAAAAAATATTTATAAAATATATAGGGAAAAACAAAAAACGAACACCAAAGTTCATGGGAACATAATTTCGAATTATTTTTTCAATCACGATTATGTTAATTCCATTAATGATTTTGTTTCCACGATTCAGTTAAAGATTTTCGAGGGCAACACAGATCGAATTTTAAAATAATATTGAAAATAGCTCATAAAATTAAAAATTTAATACTTTCTAGAATTAATAATATAAAGAGACAGAATTCTTTTAAATATTCTGTAATGTTATATATTTAATAATTTAAAAATGATAAGTTAAATATTAAACACATTAAAATTGTGATATTTAAAAGATCAATTAACGAATTCAAAGGATGAAATAAATTAAATCCTTCCAAAAACTAAAGAAATCTAATCAAAACGTTAAAAATGTAATCAATTTGTAAAATAATTTTTATTAACTAAATTAAATACTACTTACATAAATATGGAAATGGCACTTTATGAAATTCTTATTTGAAATTTAGATAATAAAAATGTTACCTTCAGTTTCAAAAACTGATTTATATAAATTGTACTCAAAATTTGATCAGATTATAATTAATGATTTTTATTTTTATAATTGAATATTATTTATAACATTTTGTCTATAACTACGTTATCCTTTGTGACTCTTATCCATAAGATTTGGTCTTAAATTATACCAATTGAAGTGATGGGGCATTTTTGAATGTGACTTTCATAGAACTTATATCTTCTATTTCAAATAATATCAGAATATTCTTTATTAATTCCTATATCCATACCAAAATATGTAAATGAAATTTACATATATAATACTTAATATAATTCTAATTTAAAAGATTATTAACAATTTCAATAGTTTTAACTTAAATTGTTATTAAAAAATCCCAAAGATCAAATAAATTCTATTCAAAAAGTTTTAATAATAATTCCGATTTTATTGTCAAGTCGATATGCCATAATACCAAAGAAAAAACAGACAGAGTACGAATATATGCCAATAAAATAAAATTCACTTTTCAAAATATAACAATAAAAAACAACATAAAAATGACATTGCAAAATTTATAACCCTAAAATTTTGTGGTTAAAATTAATCTGATTATGTCCTGTTTTCCATACATATAAAATAAAAACTTTTAAATGCTTTTCGGAATTGCCAGAAAGGACACTAAGGAAAATTTTCCTATTTATACAGATTTTTCTATATAAATGTTGTGTGAAATATTCAATTTTTGAAGAGTTGCTGATAACTTGACATTTTAATCTGACACTATTGTAAAAAGTTTATGGCAATATTGGGAATTTTATGTTGTATAACAAGGAATTTATGTATCATCAAAACAATTATTTATTATTATGTTTTAGATTTGCAACATAAAAATATTATTGAAGCTATTTGTAAAATCATAAAAATATAAATCATTTTTCTGCTACTTGTCGGAAAACAATCGATTTGATATGCACATAATTAACAATTGAATTAATGTAAATTGTTCGGATACAAAGTGACAATTCGCACAATTTTTAATGCACAATTAACCGAAATTTAATTTACCGAATATAAACACAATTGAAGGTAATATTTTAAACTTCAGACTATGTTTTAGTATCTATTTTGATATAATTTTGAATCAAAAATTAAATTAAAATTAAATAATATTTTCAATAAATTATTAAATGAATTTTTTTGGTTTATTTGAGTACAAGTAGAAATATTATTGCTTTACAATGAAACAAGGTTTCAGGTTCAAATCATTGGTATAGTCTTTACGATAACCAACACTTACCAAACCATTTACACCGGTATTCCATCTCTTTTCTTTTCGAATATATGTTATAAAGTTAAGCCCAGACCTGGCTTAAAAAAGTCCCTATCCTTTAATTGCATGAGCTAGTCCATTAAATTCAGATAAATATACGGGATTAAAATATAAAATATGCTTTAAGTGCCGATCAATCTCAAGTTCTTGAATCCTAGAGTGAATAATAGCGCTAGAAATATTCTATAATTTGTGGATTATTTTGTAAGTAACTCCAATAAAGGCTTAAATGTAATTCAGCACTTTTTTTGAGGTGTACAAGCATCTAAACATAATATAATTTTTGTAGGTCTATAAGGATTGCTAGAAATTACATATAAAGCCAAAATTGTAAAAAATTGAGATTACATCATTCTTCCACCGACGATTCGGTTAATTTATTATTAATATTCAGTCAATTGTGGATTCGGTAAATTTCGTGTTTTGGCAAATTTTCAGTAAATTATTAATTCAGTCAAATAAACTTTGATCAACTAAAAATTCGGTCAATATTGGCTTCGGTCAATTATGTATTCGGTCAATAAGTCGAAAAAATTTATGAAAATAATCTTAAATAAAATTGTTTCAAGTATTCAAATTACGTAAAGCCGGTAAAGTTTAAATACGATTTGCAAATCCTTAAATATGTCAATTTTTTCATGTATTTTTTTTTCTATTTAAACGTGTGTTATTGCAAACATTTTAAGCGCATATACATAAAAAAAATATTTGTTGTAGAATTAAGGACTTTTTTTTATTTTTATATGTAGTATTTTAGTCAGATTTAAAAGTTTAAATAAAAAGAATATAATTTTTTTTTACGAATAGTAAAATTCTACAGTACATGATAGATTAGAACTTTCTTTCGTTTTATGTACTGGAAACTTTTACCATTTTCATTTTCAGATTTGGTTAAAAAAATCATATAGATACAAGAAATGATTTAGTTTAAGGACTTTCAGTTCAATGGTTTTGTTGTTGTTGTATATTTCTTTTCGAATTTAAAGCAAAATGAACAAAAATAGAAGAGAGAATATAAAATTATTTAAAATTGAAAGAAATAACATCATTTTTTATATAAAAAAAAATAAATAATCTCATAAATTTAAATACATCCCTTGAGGTGGTAAAGAGTTCTTTTTTCTGTTTGTACGCTTCTGTATGCAGAAAAATTTTTTTTTTTATGTAATTAAGACACTAAAACTACGGATTTTCTTTTATAATTCGGAAAATAGATTAAAGAAATTTTTGTTCCTTTTGAAATTAAATTTATGATTTTTTAATAAAGTTGATTTATTTATGATTTATAATGAGGATTTTTTTGTATATAGTGTTCAAGCAAAAATATGAACAAAAAACAAAATGGAATAAAGATGGTTTTTTTTTAAAGGAATTAATATTTATTTGATTAAGAATCCTGATCTTATTTTAAATACATATAAAAAATAAATAAAACAGAAATAAAATTGTGAGAAATATAAGTCGAATCCTGGGGTTATCTTAGACTGCTAACATTGAATATTTCGAATCCTTATTATTGAGAGCCATGTAAAAATTAAAACTAAATAATATTAGAACTAAATATTTTGAATGGTTAAAGTATTGCAACTCGTCTAAAACTATTTGTGGTTGGTATAATGAAAATTTACAAATATAATTGGAGGTTGTTTAGTAAACAATTGTTCAAAACTTTAAATTGATGCTCGTTTTTTGTTCTAAATTAAATTTCGATGAGTTATTCCATCTAACTAATTCTCGAACAGACCGACAACCTAACTTGAAAGGTAAACCTGGAATATTTCAGAGTATACGTTAAAATTAGAAGTGATAAAAAAAACTTGTTCTATTGGTTCCTTCCCAATATTGACATAAAGTACACATTACTTAATGTCAATATTTTCAAATAGGATTTCCATTAATTTGATAATAGGAATCAGAAAAGTGTCATGTAAAATATTGAATATCGAAAATTTAAATTACATTTTTATGTACTCAACTCAACTTTTAATATAATTTTCATTTCTTGCAATAAATATTCAAGCGACAAAACATATTAATTTTAATTTCAAAATAATTTGAAGTATTTACCAGATTATTAAGATTTAAATTAATGTTAACTAAATGCCTCTAAAAATAGATCATTGCATTACATTATAATGTCAATTGTTAACAGATTCAAGTGTAATTTATAAGCATTACTCAAAACCTCAGAATCAATTTGTATATTTATATTCATTTTGAAAATGATGAGGGAAATATATTAAGTTTATTAAACTGTTGAACTGTTGACATATATATTTTTCAAATTGATAACAAAAAACTTTTTAATGATATTTGACAGATTGTTTCAACAAAATAGTTTACATTTTATATTGTCAAGTTTTGATATAATTAACCTTGATCATTTCATCTTTAATTTTCAATTATAAATAATTTAATTTCTTATCAAAAATTTTAATGACACATAAGATTATTTAATGCTGACATACTCAATATACCATATTATCAACATTAATTAAGTTTACGAAGCTTAAAATTTTCTTGACAATGTAAAATCATGTCACAATTGATGTAAATTGTGAGAGCAGTAATTCATTTTATAACAAAAAAAATACAAACCTTCCCAAAATCATTTCATCTTTTTTGGAAAATAATTAATAAACATAATTATATAAATGAAGAAGATAACAAAATTCATGTCAGTATAGGAAACATACTTTATTCAAATGATTTATTTGACAAGGACCTGTTTTAAGTAGCGTAATAAAGTTAATTTTTCATTAATTATATTAACTTTAATATTATAAATAAATACGTAGATTATGTTCGTTCGTCACTTCCATATTTTTTTTTTTTTTTGTAGAAATGTTTATCAAATGTTGTTTCTGTTAAATCCTAGTATACACATGATGTTGCCGGATGTCGTAAATGATCAACATTTACGAAATATTTTTATACACGAAAATGAAATCCTTATAGATTTTAAACGGATTTGTAGAAAAGAAATTCATAAATTTCAGTTAATTTTTTTAATATATATGTTAGTGAGTTGTAAGTAGGGCCTTTAATGTTAACATTTTACGATTTTTTTTTTGATTTTTTTTTTTGGTAATCCTGATAATCGCGATTGTCAAGAAATCCTGCCAGAAAAAAAACACATAAATTTGCACTTAAAATAAATATTTATTTATATATCATCTTCTGATAAAATTTTTATTTTGACAAGATATGAAATTCAACTAATGTTAAGTTTTTCTACTAATTTCTAGAAATGTCATTGAGAATATCACCGCCAACATTATAAATATAAAGAATCGTTAATACACTTTTTAAAAATAACAAATTTCGTCTTGACTTATACCGTCTGTCTGTCTGTTTAACCGTCTGTTGTTAACCCATTAAAATTATTAATGGATAATGTATATTAGAAAGATTCAAGGACCTTTAAAAGTTTATGCTAGGCAACGTATTTCCCATTGCTATGTGGCATAATTGGAAAAATTATTATTCACACAAAATTGCTGGTGAACCACACTTTGGAAATGTATTGAGTGAGTACTGCAATGTGACTAGTAGCGTTGCAACTTAATAAACTTAAAAATGCAATTTAACATGGTTAATAGAAACGAAAAATAGTGTTAGAAGTTAGAACGCAGCATTTGAAAGTTAGTACAGTGTAACTAAAATAAATGACGACATTTGAATTTTAAGTTTTGTTCGCTAATTTAAATATTTAAATAACTTTGCTGCAGGCTTATTTGTTTTTAAAGTTCCGAAAATAACAATTTCTTTCAAATATTTTGGTAGTCAAAAAAGCCTTTTATTATAAAACTACTACACAAGTAGTTCTACTATACAGCATGTTTTTATAGCGTTAATGTACGATTTATGTTTATGAACAAAATTTAGACAATTTATGAAAATTTAGATATATATTTTATTAGACTCACCCTTAAAATTTTAGCTTTTTTTTATTATTTATAGCATTACAGAGGTTGAGAGGTAAATGGCTGTTGTAAGTTTATAGTAATACATTAAATTTACAAGGTTGTTTATATTTGTTAGTATTATTATTAATATTCTACTCATTTTTCTTTATATGTGGAACTGTGGATAAATTCTTTATAATTCGTTAAATGAAGATTGAAATGAAAAAAAAATGTTTAAAGAAAATTTATATTATAAGTTAAACACAAAAAATATATTGTTTACATGCTAAAAATGTCCTTTATGATAAATTGAAGAAAAAAAAACAATCAGTTTGTGGTGTCTTTTATCAGGATATAGAAGAATTATAAAACCGAAAGAAACTTCAACCATATATAATAAATAAGTTAAGTAGAAACAATTAAGAAAACCAACAATCAATAAATTAGTTAATTAGCATAGAAAATTAATGATGAGTTTAACTTAACAGACAAAAATAATTGAAGAAAATTAATTTCAGTCATTTATGTCATCTTGTTTGTTTTTCTAATAGAAACCAAATAGAAGAAAATTAAAGGATTTTTAAAATGTTGCTAGAAAATTTATTATACTTAAGAGAGCTAATAATTCAAATGCCAGAACTGAAAGATGTTACAATTAACAACTACATGAATAGAATGCAATGGAAATGGAAATGGGAGTGCGGAATCTTTCCAAATCCGATTATAAATAAAAATGAAGTTTCTAAACCGAAATGCTAGCCATCATTTCCGATAGTAGAGTCCAAGAACTTGATGCTAACGTTTTAAATTATTGTTAAATAAATGCATTACAATTTCAAGTTATTTCGGATATTAAACTACAAAGATTTGATTGTAAAACTTGTAAATGTAAGCTAATATGCTATTGGATATCTTTACTTGATAAATTTGGCTAGGAACTATAGAAATCCTATAATATGAGCGCCAATACTGTAGGGAGTAAAAGGTATGTAAATTAAAAAAATAGATAAAATTAGGAAATTAAAAAAGGGAAGAATTTCGTTTTTAATTTATGTACATTTTTTTTTTTCATTTCATTTAAATATAAAATTTAAATTTATTTTAGGAACCTCAAAAACAAGTCAGAGACGATAAATTTTATTTACATTAAAGTCTCTGAAATTTTACCTACTTTCATTAATTTTCAGTTTCTAAAGAATCTGTCAAATCAATAAAAATCAATTTACAGACTACAATTTTAAAGTCAAATTAATAAAGTTTTTTAATTATAAAGAAATATAAAAATTTCTAATTTAAAATATAAATAAAAATAATTCACTTTTATAAATTTCGAAAATTTCACTCAACTATTTAAAAACGAAGTGTCTTGATAAAATATACAACAAGCTGAAAATTGTTCATTATCGAATATTATTTTAAGAAATTTCTTATTCAAAATTAATTAAGAATTATCTTTTTATGTTTTATCGGCCCATCTATCCACTGTCAGTTTGTTATCTGTTATTCTCCAGCTGAAGAAGAACTACAAATTTCAAAACAACGCCATTCAAAAGCTAAACCTCAAATGTTCTTACTAAACTTATTTGAAAGAAGCACAAAAGTTTCCAGATGTAAAATTTTCAATCTATAATCTCAAACACTTTTACAGCTAATGTCCGCACCGCAATTATGAAAAATATCTTATTGATTAATCATCATTTATTAGAACTGTTTTCAGCAATTAGACAAAATATCATAAAGATATAAATAGTACAAATATAATGGCATAATTATACATATAAATTAATTGCTAATTTATTATAAATTATATATTAACATTATAAATATTCAGTAAAAAATTCTTTTCAAAAGCATATCATTATTTACCGGTATTATATCAAAATAGTTAATATAACTGTACGTAATATTTAAAAGATACTTTCTCATATATTTGTTCGAAAACATATTTTCATATAAAACCGGTTATGTGTGTCATCTTTTAATCAAGCGCGGTTTTTTTTTATATTATATAATTTTACTTATGGTATGATGGGTGACATGATAATTTGCATATAAATAACTTAGAAATAAATTAAAATTTATTGTTGTTTGCGTATCCGCGATAAGAATAACTTCGAGCAACATTGTTTAACAAACAGTACGTAAATATTTCTGTATATTGTACACGGTGTTGTAGATAGAGACCTCCCTCATGTCAGATGGAAAATTATTAAGTAAGAATATTTTATGAAGAGTTGAATAAAGTGGCATAATTTTAATTTTTTATATTAAATTTATTTATACAGATGGGGAGTGCCATATATTATGAATAGGAGCCACCACTACCACTCCAATTTGGAACTTTGAACCACACTTTACCTTTTTGCATAATTATTTAATATTTTTGAAAAAAAAAAAAATAATGTAATTTTTATATTTTTATTATTAACTACAATATGAAGACGATGTCAAGATGAAATTATTTTTTGTGGGGATCCAGAGATTAAAAATGCTCATCATTACGCATTTTATATTAAAAAAAAAAGACACCTTTTCAGTTTCAGGTGTGTTATGATTATATTCACATTAATGTTGCGTAATTTTTTAGTGTTGGATGAAAATGGTTGGATACACTGTGAAAAAAAAACTTATATTCGATGTTTTATGTTTTATAGATTTCCCAAGAATAAGCTATAAAAATCAATAATGCTGTAGGACATTTTAATAATCAATAGACCGGTTTTTTTAAAGTTACAAATTTAGCTGAAATGATGAGCTAATTTTATGCGTAAATCATTTATAAAATTCCTAATTTGGGAAGTGACTTGAATAAATAGAGATGATTATAATTACAAAAGATCACAGTATTAAAAGTATTAAAACTTAGCATATTTTTATTATTTAATTTATATAATAATAGCTCCAAAAATTTAATTTAGTACCGCAGCAGTTTTCAATATTTACAGATAAGTTATTTTGAATTACAGGAAAAAACTATCTATCCGATTCAATTAAAATTTGTAAATTTTTAACGAATTTTCCTGTACAAATCACTATAAAAATTGATAAACTAGTAAAGAAGAAATCCACACATTAAATAGGCTATTCGGTGAAAAATTATAGTAGAAAGTTTTTAATAAATAACTTAACCTAAAATTTCATTGATATTTTTCGAATCTGTTTCCACTAAAGAAAAATTTGTTTAGTGACTGACTTAATCACGAGAAAATCTTTGATTCATAACCTGTGTTCCGCGAATTTCTAAAGTCTCACATAAACTTGATAATAAATTGGAAATTTCAAGTGTTGATATAGAAATTACTATCTTCGGAATTGTTTGATATGGTTTTAATAGATTTTTTTGTCCTACTTAAAATTGAACCAACGCGGAGTGTTGTATGGGGTTATCCCTACAGCAGTATTTAAATATTGTTTGAAAATTATTGAGCCAATGTAACCGAAAGTGTTAAAATTAGAAAGAAAATTGTATGTATAAAAAAATTGTATGCTATAATTCAGTGAACTACTTTAGAAAACTCAAGCAATATATTCTGAAGAATTAAAGAATGAAGTTTAATGAAATATTAATAGTTTTTTAGTGAATTTATCTGATTACTTTAATCTAACGATGGCTTAAAAAAAATTTAATAAATATTAAAAAATTAAATTCGAAATATAAAAATTCAAATTCTTACAATTTTAATTTTAAATACTTTATTTTTTTTTTCAGTGCATCTACTTAAATGGAATGCAAGTTTTAAACAAATTGCTAATAAATTGTTTATTTTTTTTTTCTTACGAATTACTTAAAGATGATAATTTAAGTAATCACATATAAAAAAAACACATTACATTTTTACATTAACACTAAATTTTACTGACCTCTTGATTTCAACTTCCCTGAAATCTTATGAAACTAAATAATTTACTTTAACCCAAAAAGAAAAAAAAAAAGAAACTTAAAAAAATAATTTCTATTAAATATTTCGTAATATGAACAGAGAAATTAACATGCTTTTAAAAACGTAATATGAAAAATATTGTATAATTTTGATTGAACTTTTTACAGATTTACTTGAAATCGAATAGTTTTTTTTTTGGTAAAAAATTAAATTCGATAATCATTTTAAATACAATTTTTTACAGAGCTGCAAAATATTATTGGAAACATAACGAAATAACAAAATGAATCATCTATATTTATCAAAATTACGTAATGTGTTTTAAGAACGGAATACGTAACGAGAACGCAACAATTTGTTGTCCGGATGAATGAGCATGCTCCAGCAAAATTGATCTTTGAATCTAACCCAGAAGGAAAAAGACGAACAGGCAGACCTGCTTAAAATGGAAAGACCAATAACCTCTAGAAGCTTCGCACAAACAACTGGAGAGAAGAGGCAGTGGATCGCGACCGGTAGACAACCGTTCAAAACTCGGCTAAGGGTCCCAGTGGTTTGTAACGCCAGAAAAGTAAGTACACATTTGAAATACGAAACGTAAAAAATATATTATTTCGTTATGTAACGAAATGTATTTAACGTTTTACTAACATTATTTAATTAATAAACAAATTTTCAAGTAATCTACAAACAATTAATGGTAAATTGAAATTAATACTATTTATGTTTACATGATTTATTTATGTTGTTATTGGGTGTTGGGGGGGTATATAAACAATTCAAAATATTCATGCAACATTGTTGCGTAATTTTTATTTGGTAAAAGTAAATAATTTTTTTTTTGAAAAATTACGAATTTGAATATTTTTTTAATATTTATTAGATAAAATTACTTTATTGTAAATATAATTGAAGTAGAAAAAAGAAATTTGATTATAGTTTTTTCTTTAATATTTAAATTTTTTATTTTGTCTTTAGTATAGCAAATTTTTACGTTTTGTCATGATTGGTTAGATATGCGGTGAAAATCTTTAATTTGTTATGCTTTTTATTTAATTACTGAAGAGCATAGAAAAATAAAAATGAATTTTCCATATTTTCACATTTTATTGTTATATATTTCCATTATATATAATTATATATAAAAATTATATGAATTTTTTTCCATTAAAATTAATTTGTGTGTATATACAATTTTGAAAATAAACTCCCAAAATTATATTTTTCATTTTATATTTGCTGGTAATTATCGAATGCAACAGACAATTTATGCTAATTTTATGCTTTTCCTCTTTAATATAATAATTATTAATATTATAAAATATAATTTTGCCGACATATTTTTTTGTTATATATTTTAATTGGCTGTATATCACAGCAATATTCATAATTTAAATTCAGAGTTTATGTTGAAACATAAAAACAAAAAATAACAAAAATATGTTTTATAAAAATTAAATGAAAATTTGCTGATTAATTAAATTGCACAGATATTATTAATAAGTTAATTAAAATGAATATTTATTTAAATTAGTTTTACCTTAAATATGATTGGATAATGTGATGCTGTTTGATAATCCTGGAAATATATAAAGAAAAAAAAAATTGCATTAATAATTATAAATTTTTTGTATTTAAATAAAAATTAATGAAATTAAATACAAAGTTCAAAAGGTTAAAATTATAAATTAATAATTTTAAAAAACAAAATCAATTTTAAGTATAAAAATAAAGTTTAAGTTTATATTCAATTATAAGTTCGATGTAATGTCAATGATACCTGACTAAAAGACTAAATGAACAATGAGAATTTCAGTTTTAGTACATCATATGAGTAATGACTGTGAGTTGTGTTACGTAGATCATGAATTTCTAATTCAATTTAAGGATAAATAACAAATACAATGAAAAATTTAAAAAAATTTTAATATCTTTTAATTTTTAAATTGACACAGGTCAGTAATATTTTTATGCTGACATTAGCATTTTTATGATGAAGTTAATCAATTTTATGTTCTTCAAAATTTTTTTTTGATTACGAACAGTATGATTCGCCAAAATTGTCAATACATATGAAAATTATTTGCCTGCTGGACAGGACACGTACAACGAATGATAACCAATACAATTGCACGGAAACTACTAACCCAAAAAGGGTTTTCGACATAAGAAAAATACTAAATACTACAAGGATTCAGAAATGGGGATGACTAATTTCGTCAAAACTTGATTTATAATGCAAAGCCATTTAAATTAAATGAATATTAATTAAATATCATTGATTAAGATTGTATACAGCAGTTTTTCTTAAAGGACAACTATCAAAGAAACTCCTCCAAACCGAAAAAAATTAATTACAGTAGTTTGGGACATCAAAATATCACAGTTCACAGTTGCGAAATTTTATCTACAATGCCATTTTATTCTAATAGTATTCACAATATTTATAAACAATCAAAAACTATGTTAACCTTTTCAATACCTGTTCATATTCTAACCTGTAATATTCTGTTAATATCCATTTATAATAGAACCATGCCATTAGGCCATTACTCTTCTAACCTAATTAAATTAATAGCATTATTTTAATTCTTATGCTTTTTATTTCACTTTGGCACAAATAAATCCAGTAATCTAACATATTATTATTTATAATTAATCTTATAATTTCATTTTCTAAAACATCGTAATCCAAAACATAATTTCCGAATGTCATAAAATTATAAAAAATAAAACTTTTAATACCAAAAAAATTTCAACTTTTAATTTCAAAATTATAACATAAAAAAAAAATAATTTTCAAATAGCACAATTATTTTTATGTTGTATAGCCCAGGTGACAATGGAACCGAAACATAAAAATATATTTAAACAAAAAAAAAAACATGCAATAAAAATGTAATTTTTCATAACTTTTGACTGCTAATGGGGAGCCCCCAAAGAAAGTAGCAAAAAAAGTTTTCATTTTTGTCATTAATATAACTTTTAAATAAACATTATTTTGAGGGGAAACGTTCGGGAAATACAAGATGACCAAAAAAAAAATTAAAAAGTTTTCTAGTATTTTATATTATATGAAAAAAGGTGAAACAAAATTAAAATATTTGAAACTTTAAAATTGACATAATTTCTATTATTATATTTGTTCAAAAAGATGAATTTTATTCAAATAACAAAGAAAAAAACCTCAATTTTTCCATTTTATAAATTTCACTTGCCCACGATTTCAACAAAAAATGTCCAGAAATTTGTGTCACAATTTTAAGCTTTTGTGAATTCAGAAAATAAGTAAAAGAACTATAAATTGACACAGAAAACATTTGGTCTTATTTTCAACAAATTATCACCACTATTTATGAATTGAAATGATAAAAATCTGGTAGATTTTCTTTGAAGTGACAAAAAATAATATTTAAATAAAAGATTACAAAAACAAAAAATTACAAAAAAAATTCTTTATTGCTTTAGGAAAAATTTTCCCAAGGAATGACACAATAATTCTTGTTGGATTTTCTTGTGAATTAATCAAAAACTAGTAATATGTAAGAGTTTTTGTAGATGGGGAAGCGTAGGAAACATAAATTATGTCACAAATTTTTGAAATTATTCAAAAATGTAATAATGCAAATTTAGGAGTTTATTTTTTTGTAAATGACAGTATATTTGTGATTGCAATATAAATGTCACTATCACAAATTAAAGAAATTCAGATTCGACATTTCAAATTTATCTCATTGTTGGATATGCATTACAAAGTCTGCATTACATTTTTAAAGTTGAAACCGTTTTGCAATAGAAATCCTGAAATTTAAAGCTTTTAATACAACAAATCATCCTTGTTTTATATTTTAGATCCAGTACTGACTGCAGTTGTAGATTGTAGTAGTACAGCAACTTAAATATTCATTAGGAAATAATTTAGCTAAGGTATGATAAAATTACTTAATATAACAAAATATGTTATTACTATATTTTGGACAAAATATTTTTAGTTGTAGTAGATTTACTCCACAAAAATTACAGTTGTTGTAGATTTACTCAACTTATTACTATAGAATTAAAATTTATGAACAATCTATAGAAAATTTAAATTCGTATGTTGTACTGTTGTACAACATATGCAGTAGATCTACTCTTTTGTATATTTTTAATTACTTCTCTAAAAAAAATATTACTATTAATAAACCGAAACTGACAAACAATCTTTTAAAATCTTCTTTCAATTTTCACACAAATTACTCATAAAAAAATGCTAAATATTCGCACCTGATCTTCACAATTTCAGTTGATAAGAACACCTCCCAAGACTGCCATATTATAAAAAGTACAGATAAATGGTGACTCCTTGGTGAATATTTTATCAGATACGAACAAAAAAAAACAAAGAAAAATATAAAAATTCTACAAGATAAAAATAAAAATGACATAAAAAAAAGATTTTTTTTTTGTTTGTTTCTATTCGTTTTGTTAAGAAAAATTACCAGCAATTGAGTGAGAAAATTTTTTCAAATACTGGAAAAGATTTACATAAATTTCTATTTCTATTAGATAACGTAAATAACCGAAATGAAAATCGTTAAGAAATTTTTGATTTAAACTAATCTTAAGTCTGGTTTTATTTAAAATGCAGACAATTTAAAATAATAATAAAAAAAAAAAAAAATAGTTTAGTTTATCGTAGATAAATTTTAAAGTTTATGGTTACATATTTTCAATATTTCATTGTTTGAAAGGAATATATATTTAAGTAAAAATACTGAAGCTCTAAGAACGATATGAACTGAAAATTGTTCGAACAAATGATTTTTATTCACTAAAATTAACTTTTCAATTTCCGAAGAAAAGAATTTTTTTATATAGCTTTTCATGTTTTCGACAGTTCAAAAAAGTTATTATAAAATTAACAATTTTTGGATGGATATCATCTAGAAATTTAATCGGAACTTTTCACAGATATTATATTTTAGGCCCGGAATATTCTCAAATAATCAGACCTGAATAAAAATCATTTTGTTCAAGTGTAATAAATCTCAAAACATCCTGAATCTAGAAATCATATAATCCTAAAGCTAAATTACCGATTTTTAATTTGTAATCATTCAAATATCTACAAATCGTCGACTCAGTCAGTATTGGTTTGTCGTAACCGTAACCGTCATTTAATCGAACTGTGGAAAATGCATTTTAATGTTAAATCAATCACAGAAAAAATATAGAATCTTATAATTTTTACGTCAAAACTAAGCTGAATTATTAGCTTTCTTAAATTGACTACTTTATGTTCCCGACCCAATTAATTAAATAATTATTGCTTATTTACAACTGAATTGGATTGTCGTATACGCTAACTAACTGACATTTTATATTTTTCATACACATACGACAATCCAGTATGAAAATATTGAGCCGACGAAATATCAATTGGTAACGTTCAATGATTATGATATAATGAGTTGTAACTAATCATTCTGCCTAGTAAGCGAAAATTGTACCAGTAAATTCTATAATGGTTAACAAGTTTCGGAAAATGCCCACATATTTTGCGTATCAGATTCCATATTCTTGGATATCTGAAATAGACTTTTTTGCCATTGTAAAATAGTTAAATTTATGTAAATAATTTAAAATTCTGTCTATTGCTGATAGTTCTTCATAAACAAATCAAAAAAATAAGATTTATTTTTGATAAATCAAAAATAAATTTTTGAATTTTCTGATCTAGAATAACAAAATTTAAAATATGCAAAAAAACAAAAAACTGAAATTGTTAACAAACATTTACTTCCAAAAAGTCAGTAAAATAAATTTTATTTACGTAAATGTTGTATAATTTTATTTCCTGTCAAAGAAATAATTATTTTCTTTTTCAATTTAATAAATTTATTTATGACAACTAAATCTAATTTATTTTTTCGTCTTTTATTTGCTCAAAACTTTTGCTTCAAACTACCAAAATATAATACTCAGAAACAAAAAAAAAAAAAAAAAAAAACTGAAATATTCCCAAGTAATCATCATTTCCGGTTATCTGTCTTTAAAAATTATTTGCATATATAAATTTGATTATGTACGTAAAACTTACACAAAACTTCAACATTAAAATAAATTACATGAGAAAATTTGTGCAAACGAAATAAATGAGATTTTAAAAATTATTACGCCCAGTAAATCAAAATCAAAATTAAAGGATTTTTTTATCGTTCCCAGATTTAATTGTAATTCTAGTAAAAATAAGAATGGAAGATATAAAATCATATTGGAATTTTTAATGAAATTGGAACAGCAATCATTAAAACTGAATTTTTAAGGTGGAATTTGTTTTAAATGCTTAAACTGATCAGAAATATTTTCTGCACGTATATGTAGCTTTAATGATGTGCAACTAAAACTCTGAAACTATGCATCTTGTCAGTATATCATCAATTGTCTTAACAGAACTCTCCCATTTACAATCGAATCAGTTCAAAAAATTATTTTGAAATGGACAAGGTTTATTTACTTTTACTCTCAGAAAAGCTTGACGTTTGATCACAATGGTTCCAATATGTGAACAATGTCAATATCCGTAATAGTATTTAACAATCGTAAAAATATTAATGCAATTCAGAGTCACATTTTACTGTCCCTGTCTATCATTTAAATATTCAACCAATAAAGACTCTTGAATAAAGGCGGTTCTTTAATTGTGGAAAACAGACTAACTAAAAGATTGTTTTTAATTCCGAAATTTAGAGAATATTTAAAGCGTGTATCTGTGAATCCTGTTAATATAAACTATATAAAAAAAATCATCTATCCTCAAATGTACTACAATAAATATTTTTCTTTTCAAATTTTCCGCTTTCCCATAATAATTACAAGTAAAATAATTATATAAAATTTTTCCTTTTTGCCATTTGCAATAGAAAACCTGATGCAAATTTTCCCCCAATAAAAATAAGAAAACTTTTGTTTTAAAATAATAAGAAAAACGTACGATTGTCATTAAATTTTCCCTTAAAATAATACAAAAACAAAAACTATGAAAAACTGTATCTGTTTAAATAGAAAATTTTGAAAATAAAGTGCATAACTTTATCCCCTTAGAAATTAACAACAAAAAAAAAAAGTTTTGTGGAAAATTTAATTCAAATTAATTGTGAAGAAATATCAACAGAAACTGAGAAAATTATTTGAAATTCGTCTACCTGGAAGAATGCAATTAAAACCAATAAATCTGAAAATGCAAACAGAACAAACAACATAAAAATCAGTCAGAAGAAAATGTACAGACAAAAACGCACAGTATAAACAAGAAAAGAATCTTTTAATTTGTACAATTTATTTCTATTGTGTATCTATATGTAATTTTATGCAAAATTTCCAAATTATAAGAAACAAAAATTGAAAATTGTTGGGTTTTTTTTTTGGCGAAATTCAGTTTTAAATTGAAATGTTTCCAAAATGGAGAATGATTAAAATTTACAATTTTGGTTCTATATTTTCAGAAATTTTAGTTTGTTAATATAATATGTAAAATGAGAATATTTAAGTTCTCCTCCTGTTCATGATATTTTTCAGCATTTTATTTTTACTGTCCCAGTCGCAAGCTATACCAATACTATTTTAAAATTTCCAATAAAATGTATTGTTCCGGAAATAAATTGGAATTCATTTAAGAAAATAAATTGATTTACAAAAATAAATAATTAAAATATATTTAAATTATTAAATTTGGACGACTGACCCTTTCTCTGGTTCCTTAGTGTCAAATTACGGGTGTCAAATTACCGCCTCAGAAATTGAGCTATGTTGAATATTAACCGCCAGGGTTAGAGTATTATAATTATAATACATACACGAACACGAGTTAAAATATTGTTAAATAACTTGTCACTTTTGACTACGTTCAAATATGGAAAACAAAATATTGTTAAATATTAATTAAATTTTATTCAAAATATAAATAATAGAGTAATGCCGTTGGTCCATTTTCAAAAATTCTTATTTTACAAAACAGATAAGAATTTTAACTTCAAATTTTGATAGATCTTCAATTTTCTTTCGTCTGCATTGGGTTTGGCTTGCCTTTGCACTAGTGGGGGAAAATATGTCACATTGCGATTGGAAAGATATAAAAAAATATGCTTAAATATTTAATAAGTCCTTCAATTAAATCAATTATATTAAAACATTAATTTAATAAATTATACATAATTAAATTGAATTTAATAATATAATTAAAATAAATTTAATTATTAATTTACTCTTAGATAACTTTTAATTTAATATAAAATACAAAATCAAATCTCTCTAAATAAAAAACATTATTAGTTACTCAATCAAATTATATGCTTCAATTTAATTTTAATTCATATAAATAAAATATGTTATTCATTCACAAAATTAAATATTTTTTCCACTTACTATAAAATTCATAATGATTTTTTATCTCAAAATACATTTTTTTCTTTATTACAATCTATAGAAATTTAAGGTAAAATGTTTAATTTAGATAATTAAATCATTAAAATTACATAACATTTCGTCAAATTAACACAAAATTGTTCCGTAAAAAATTATTTCTATGTAGTACACAAAAAACCTTCTTATATGAATGATCACGCAATTTTCATAATTATTAAAAAAAAAATAACCGAAATTATATTAGAAATATAATTAAGAAAAAACTCTTGACCTTTCACACACTATTAGGGCCGGATTCAGACCTGGTACTGTCCAAAACACAAAAACGATGGGAAATTCATTCTTTTTAAACAGATTTGTTATTTTAGATATTATTAGTTCTTTGCTGTGTAATCATAGCCCAAAGATAATTTAAGGTTCTTTATATCTACTGCAGTATACCGTTTGAAGTTAAAATTACAGAGGAAGTACCATTTTAATTTAATTACAGAAGTAGTGACGTTAGAACCAAAAAATGTATCGGTGAGATAACTTTAAAATAGACTTTTCTTACTTTAGATATCATTTAGTTTCTTGCTGACTTATCACAGGCCAAAGATAATATTCTTCTTCTTATTTCAATTCGTAACGAATGTTGGATTATCCTCAGTTTTACATCATTCCTGTCCGTTACTGCACGAAACAACTCTGGCATTGACGGAACATTAAACCATTCAACGAGATTTTTGGCCCACGATGTTCTTCTTCCTATACTACGATTACCAATTATCTTGCTTTGCAACACTAATTGCAATAAGTTGTATTTATCGTTACGGAGTATATGACCCAAATAACTCAATTAATATAAGGTTCGTTATATCTACTTTAGTAAAGTATTTTGAAAATTCAATTACAGATTTTACGATTACACCGAAAAATATATCAGTAATTCAAAACTAAACTTTTTTTATAACAATTTAAGTCATTAAGGATAAACTTAAATGTATTTCCACGCTGTTTGAATGCCTCATTTCTGCCTGAAGCTATATTTTTCCTGATATATGACGAACCGTTCACAAAGACATCATTAATCCGGTCCTGCACAAAACTGCACAAAAAAATATCTATTTCTTATATTCATATTATAAAATCTAATTAAAACTTAAAATTTATGCGCATGCATTTCAATGAAATTATGATTGAAAATTATATCTGGACAAAATTTATGAGAAAACTTTTAGTTATTTTACAATTATTTTAACTCCTAAATTAATTTATTATCATGGTATAAACTTTACTTCATTTTTATGCAGTTAATAATATTGCTACATCATTAAAACATTGCCTTGTATACTACAATGGCCTTAACCAGAAAATATCAAACTTTTTTTTCACTTTAATGTTAGATTGCGTAAATGTGGCTTTCATCAAACGAAGAACTTTTAATAAAAAAAAGGGCAAACAAAAAATAAGAAGAATAAATTTTATAATAATAATTAAATTAAATTTGATGATAGGTAGAAACATTAAAAAAAAAACTATGAAAACTTTCTTTTTAAATGGATTATAACGCGTTCATTTGTAAAGGACGAAAAAGTTATTATAAAGTTAAAATCATAGAATAAAAATTAATGGGATAAGTTTAAGGGAATTAAGTTATTTATGATTAATATTGAAAAATTTATTTTTTTATATATTTTCCCTGAAGATTATTTATAAAATTTAATAATTTATAGGACAATATCACATAATTTATTTCAAATTACAATTTGATTATATAATTTTACAATTTTTACATATTTGTTTTAAATCAATTGTCTGACATTTATATAAAATTCCTTCAATATAATTTTCCAATTATTTAACCATTTTCTATACAAAATCTAACAATTTCATAATTTCATCAATATCACCTTTTTTTGTTGATATAATAATTCAAATTTCATCCATAACCTAACTAAATATAAATAGTAATAACAATTTTTACTATATGGAAATTTGATTATCTCCTCAAAATCCATTTGACTTTTAAATTCAAAATTTTATGAAAAAAAGGTAATCATATTATACAAACATCATATAAATATGATGATAATGAATATTCAATTTGAATATAAAATTACATAAATACATATAATATTTACAACGTTTTCCATTTCCCAAAACTATTTGAAAAATTAATAAAAATTTATTTATTCTTCTCTTATTTTATACCTTTACCAAAATAATATTTCCTTAAATTATTCACATATAAATTGGTTCTTTAACACATTTGTGAAGATAGACACCGATAAGGGAAAACTACCAGGTGCGAATCTAAATAACAAATATATATAGAAAATATATAAAATTGTACTTGTAATACAATTTTAAACAAGTTTGTTATATAGACAGAAAATGTCCTTTATTCGATATATTTTTATTTAGCATATTTTGGTTCTAGAATTATGAAAAATATTTATAATATTATAACTTTTTTTCCAACATATATAAAGGATATGTTAAAATGTATTTTACATAGACCAATCATAAATTGGTATTGGAAATATATGTGAAAACTATTGGCAATATATGTAAAAACATAATTAAGTAAAACTATAATAAAGTTATTCAAAATTTGTGATTGCAAGATAAACGTCAAACAGTTTTTACTATTATCCACAGAATTATTCATTGTTGAAACCTCAAAACTACTTGTTACCAACAAAGAAACCTATATTTTTAAACTAATGAAAGCTTTTTCATAATTCTATTAATTCTGCTCACATTGTATCTGATTTAAAGTGCCTGTAATCACAAAGTGATATCAAATTTTCCTAAATTAAATGTTCAAATTTTTCTATTATGCAATCCGAAACAAAACAAAATTTTCTATTAATTTTTCATACTTAAAATTTTTTGCTGACTTTTATAGATCTATAAAATTCATAATAAAATCAGCTCTCAAAATGTGTCTATTTTTATATATCATTTTTAGCACAGTAATGCGATAATTTCATACAAAAAAAAACGACATACTTAATGCATACAAAATCATATAATTTTAAATCCTTAATTAATAAATTGTTAAGAATTCTAATTTGAAACAAACCCTTATAAAGAAAAAACAACACGTAACAATTTTTTCCATTCAATCATCACGTTACAGCCATTCAGAAAAAATGATGGGAAAATGATGATGTCAGACACGTCTTAGCTTCATCATTTTCATCTATTTTATCAAATACGTTTTTCCTTTTCCTTTCAAAATTGCCTCGTTTTTTTTTTGTGTTTTGCAAAAATAAACCAAGCAATGAAATTTTTTTTTTTTTTGCTTCTTTCATATTGAAATGTAATGAATAAGAAAATTTCCTTGCCAGAAAAAAAACAACAAAAATAATAATAATAAAAGACGATGATAAAAAAAAGGCTCATGATGGTCATAAATTTTCCAACAAAAAAGTTACACACTCGTTTTTCTCCATATAATAGAATATTTTCCAATTTTCTTGCAGGATTTTTCTTTGTCGAACTTTTCTATTTAACAAACCAGCAAAAATAAAAAAACGACAAAAGTGTAAAAATAGAACTAGTGCGGAACAGGATTAAGTATGAAACATTATATTCAATACTCAAAAATTTATAAAAAAAAAAAAAAGTAAAAACAAAAAGTGTTTTTCTTTCCTTGGGAAATACCAAAAAATACAAATATATCCTTAAAAAATAATACATGAGAATTGTATGTGACAAAAAGGGTGGAAATATTTATGGTTGAATTGTTATATACTGCCATGGATGGAAGGACAGCAAAAATATCTCCCATAACCAAAAAATACAAAATTCCATTGCCAAATAATATGAAAATGTTATTAAGAAAAAGGATATATGAAAAAAAGTTTAAATAATTTGGTTTCATTTTTATTTATATTTTGGAGGAAACATAGAAAAACTTTAGTGAATATAATGAACCATCAAAATGATGTTCGTATGATCTTTGAATTTAAAAATTGTTCTATATCATATTTTTTCCTCCTTACACATTTTACACATTTGTGTTTTTTAAGGTAATTTTGTAAGGGATGCAAGTAAAATAATTTTCGTTATATCATTTTTTTTTTAGGTATTCAATGATTTTCAGTTTTTCCCTTTTTTGTTATAAATTAATGTTAAGGGTAGTTTTAACTCACACCGTTTTTTTTATGGTGATGAGTATAGAAGGATATGAGATTTTTATTTGAATTTAATTCAGTTTATTTTAGGGGTATATTAAATTTCCACAGTAACAGGTGGTTTTAAAGAAGAAAATTGGTTTTTGTGGTGAGAATGAAATCGGTAAATTTTTAATAGTTATGTGATATGAACTTTTGATGATGAATTTGTTGAAAATTTAATAAAAATATGCAGAGCGATATCATTATTTTTCAAAGATCCTTTTTTAAATCGTAATATAATAATCAAATATTATTTTTGTCGTGTATATAAATTTTACACGAAATAAAGTTTGATTATTTTCGATATCATTTTAAATTCTGAACTACAAAAAATTAAGGTAGGAGTTCCACAAGGAATCGTTTTTGAACCAATATCGTATCTGCTGTACACCTATGATTTTCCGCCGTGTGAAAACCATATACTGCAGTTATGTGTTTAGGGAGAAAATAATATAGAATCCACTGAAAAGCTACAAGCAGTTATTTTATAAATTCATAGGTGAACTAAAACATTAAGGATTAAACTGAATGAACCGAAATCAGTGCATGTAGACTGTAACAAATAAGATATTCAAACAAAAAGATGATTTGAACAAAAATAGTCACATGATATTAGATTAAAACTTCATTGGAAAGCATAGAGAAGACCTTGGTTTGGTATATGTTACAGAAAAAATTACTAGCTAATTGGCAGACACTCTACAATATATACAAGGCTCCAAACAAATGATAAAATCTGTATGAACTTGTAGTATTCAGCTCAGCTCTGGGACTGCACTTACGAATTAATACAACGATTTCAAAACAAAGTTCTAAGGAACATCGAATGTCAGTAACCATAAGAACGTGGAAATAAAATTTGGCAAGTATAAGTCATAACAAAATTGTTCATTAGTTTATCGTAAATTGTAATAATATTAACTCTTAGTAGGTGCTTTTTAGTAGATTAGAATCCCACACTATTAAAAGCAGTGCCCGTTCCATATTTCTACCTAACCACGCAAAAAAATAGCTTTCATTCCAACAAACTAAATTTTCGAAAAACTCCTGAATAAAAAGTACGTACTTTTTCCGAAATATTTGATTTAAATTCTTTTAATTTTTCTTCCTCCATGTCAGATTTATCGAAAACCACAAATAAACCTATACAAAATTCATTATTAACATAAAATTGAAATCATTAAAAGTATATTTAAACTATTTTAGCCCAAAATATGAATAAATAATAAATTACAAATAAATTATATTGTCAGTGTAACGAAATAATTAGTAAATTTAGGCAATATGAAAGCCAAAACAAAAAAATTCTACAAATTAATCTTATTATGGCGTTTAACTTATGTAATTTATTTATTTTGTAAATTATTTAACTGAAAACCAATAAAAACTTCTTAAGCAATTAATTTATTAGTTTATATATGTATAACTTCATTAAATATGTACATATATTAAGGAGTTTCCTATTCATTTTCTTAAATATATTTTAATTTAATTATTTTATGCTTAGTATCTTACAGAAGTCCACTCTATAGAATCATTTTTTTTTTTTTGGGTGAAAACAATCATAAATTTGAATTTAACATTCTTCTCCCACCGAATATAAAGATTCCAAATACAAAATAAAAAAAATGCATTTTGAAAAAAAGAAAATGTGGAAGTGAATGTACATTTAACTATAAAAACTTTGGTTGGATGGATATATTAGAAATAGAAACACGTATTAAAGACGTGTAGTTACTTGACATTTTATTAAGCATATTTAGCTATATTTGAATAAAAAATGGAATTTTATTTCAAAAGTTTGTTTTTAATAGATAAGATTAATATGAGATCGTTAAGACAGAGATAAGAACGCGAACCTCAGCCTCGTTACACTGCGACCTAAAGAGATATATTTTGCCTACCGTACTCGTATTTGGTCAGTTGATACCAAACTTTTGTAGAAACCTGTTTTAGGTGGCGGGCTAAAAACTCGCAGTCAAGAGGTTTCGTATTTATAAATGATATTTATGAGACACATAAGTAATACTTAATTTAATTTGATAGTATATTTCTTATGGTTCTGAAACTCAGAAAATGTACGATATAACTTCAATCAAAATGCTCGATGGCACGGCAATCTTCAGTATAGCTTTATTCTAAGATTCTACTTATAAACGTAACCTTGATTGTAAACATAACCTCAATTCATATGTTATATAATGCTACCAAGTAATTGCGAAATATTTGCAATTATTAAGTATGTAATTGCAAAAAATAAAATTTCATTTATAAATTCGAAAATAATTCGCACTCTTAGCCAGGTATTCTTGAATTGAATAAGGTCCTGCGTGTTCGCAGAACTAAGGCATAAGCACTTAGACTTAAACACGATTAAGTTTGGTTTTTCTCGGATATAATCTTCGCAAGTTGTCTTTCGTCCAGCTGATTCCCTTTTAGGAAAGTACTTATATATTAAGCTCTAAGATATTAAGAAATACATGACCTGTTAGTAAGTATAAAAATGTTTTTCTCGAAACTTTCGATATTATAAGATCTAACTTTTCATATGTACATTTTCTTATTGGAATTATATTTTCTGTCTTAACGCGGATTAGTTCGGTCAAAACGAGGATAAGTTCTGTCAAAAACGAGGATAAAGAGACTTATAATGCGGACAAGACCTTAAATACAATATAATATGTGATAAATTCAAAATAATATTATGTTTTCTACTGAAAACATACCAATTATAATACAATAGTTCGAAAGAATATGTCGTTTATTTGTATATTCAGTCAATTTTCTTTCGATGAAGTGATGAATTTATGTAAATTTATCTGCTGCAAAATTTACATTATCCTATAATTCTTGGCAAATCAAAATTAATTAATATCCTTAAAATTTTCTAGTATATTAATTCAATTAAATTTACAAATTGATTTTAAATGTATTTCTAACCAACTCCTTATTTTATATATAATTCTGAAATTATTTTAGCTAAGATCATGTATCCTTACATAACTAAACTTTCAAGATTTTTGTGTACAGTAACATTTATTCTGGTATATATCTATACATATATATTTAAGATATTCTGCTTAAAATAAACTATCAAGGAGTAAAGAAATAATATCATGATTGGATGACTATTTTAGTATTAAAAGGATAGAATTTTTTTTTTCGTCCTGTCATGCCAGAAACGAATATATTGCAAACACATAGCAAAAAAAAAAAAAAAACGTATCAAAAAGAATTTTTTTCAATTGAGTTACATAACTTTGCAATATCTTGGTGTCTCTTTCGCTTTAGAAAGTCTCTGACATTTTTTTTATATATATATAAATTCTAATGGCTTTGGAGACTTAATGTACAATTTTATATTCAATTTTTTTTTTATGTTGAAAGTCCTTTTATATGAAAAAAAGATACAGGATATATTTAATATTAGGACCTAGAAATGTTATGGGTGAATTAGTTTTAAGTGTATAAAATTGTCCATTCATGATGTAACTATGACCTTTTATCGGAGAGAGAAAATAGTTTGATTATAATGCAGACACAAACGATTTTTTTTTTTTGGTATTCCGAATTTGTGGTTGAAAAGGAAACTAAAAGGAAAACTTATATAGTAAATTGTATATGTATTTATATATTTTGTATAATATTTGTAATATTTTATTATAATTTTGTGGTGTTTAGAAATAGGAAATTAATAAGAGCTTATTAAAGATTAAGAAATATTTTATGATGAATTTGTTTGTAAATAAGGAAAGGAATTTATTTAATTACTTTTGGTATTAAATATTTAAGGTCAATGAGTTATATGTTAAATATGAACCATTTCCTGAAAAGAATGTCATGCGTTAGATATCTTTGAATGGTAAATAATACGAAGAATTTTTGGCCCAATTGAAAACAATTAAACAATTAGTAGCGAATCGGAATTTTATGATATATATTAAGATCTAAACGGCATCAATCAAAATGTTCACAGTGGCCATCACTTGTAAAGTCATTATTAAGGTGAGTTTATGCATTTGCCGGTGAAGTGCTGCTAGAATCATGCTGCGGATCCAGAATTAGAATTCGGCTGTATTAAACCGGGATGTGTGGCGAAGTCATATAGGGCTCGATGTGGGCTGTGATGTGAAAGATTAAGGAGAGAAAAAAGTTTATAATGTTAAGTAGTTTTATAAATATAAAAAAATTGTACACTAATTGATATAAATTTTTCTAAATGTGTGAAAATGGAAATTTATTTATTTAATTGAATAAAAATCATAAAATTAGACAAACTGCGATTAATGCAAACAGAACATAACGAGAGCAATAAAAACAGTAGCGAGTGTGTTTGACTCATTCTAAATTCCACTATTTTTAGATATGGATTAGGTAAAGATCTGTTGGAGTATTACGGAAAACTTTAAGATTCTACATTATTTTTAAAAAATAACTCGTTTTAATTTGATATAAATAACTCTATCCAAATGACACGGTAAAAGATTCTCGCCAATTTCCTAATTTGGTAACTTGCATAATAATTTTATGGATCATCAACTAAAATACTTGTCAAATGTAAGTTTAATTAACATTTTTTTATATTGAAAAACAAAATCTATCAATTTACAATTTTACGTTCATTTTACAACTAATTTACCTGGAAAAAAACCATTAATTTATTGTCAATTACTTGTAAAGGTAAAATATCATAAAATATTTAGGGGACTAACAATTAAATATTCATTCATCTAAAATTCTTGTAAAAGATATAAATTTCAATTTTTATTGACTCGAAAAAAAAAATAAGTTTACATAAAAATAAAAATCGAACGCGACATAAAATTTACAAAAATAATTTTTAGTGGTTGTTTTTTGTCGGAAAAAAGACAATTTTTCTTTTTTTCTTAATTTACAACCTTAAATATAGAAAATGGAAAATATTATAAGGAAGGAAAATTCTTATGAAGAAATAAATCAAAATTGTGATAAAAAAATTCTTTTTGATTATTTTTTAATATCATATTTATATAAAATATAAATGGAAATTTCTTTATTTAAGGACTACCAATATTTTTATAGTATTTTATGTTATGTTTTACCTAGGGAGGCAAGGTAGATAAAACAGAAACCTCCGTAGAGGAAGCAAAAGTTTATACGGAAAGTTATGTTTGTAAAATTTACAAGGACTATAATGATGAGTAAAATGTTTATAATATTTAGTTTTGCGAAATATATAAAAATTATTATAATTTTTTTGTGATAAAATATAATTTATAAAAGAAATTGTTTTAAATTGTTTAATAAGTATCACAGATAAAAATTAATTTAATATATTTATTATAGACAAAATAAAGTTTTTAACAATTAAATATTTCTTTTTTTTATTACACTTTTACTATAAAGTATAAACAAAATATAAATAATTAATAGAAAAATTAAGTTTATAAAGTTAATCAAATTAAAATACACTTAATTGTATATATTTATAATAAGACTGAATTGAATCGACTTTCATCGCATTCATACCCAACACAAATTCAATGTATACTATCGAAATTTTAAATGATTCCTTCCCTTCATCTGACCAAAGAATTGTTTTTCATATTTGAGTTTCGATTTTATTTGCGAAGTATGCTCAATAAGAATGCCCAATAAACATACATAACATGCATAACATATGCCCAAAAAACAAATTATGTGTTAACAGTGTTCTTTGTATTTTGTTCAATGAAGTTATTTCTTTTTTGTTACTAATTAGTTACTTACTTACAAACTCAACTAATTTTAGTTATAAACTGGGCCGAAGAAATTTAGTTCCTTTAGAAAACTCTGTGCAACTTACGATTGTGTTAATCATTCTCACATCTGTTTGGGCACCATTCTTCTACTGGAGAATTGGCCTTCCTCTTCACACATCTATCCTCAAGTTTGGATTCATAACTATATAGCTTTAGCTGGAGCTGTAAGTCTTTGTCTTTGGATCCGACACATTTTCACTAAGTCAGTTTCCTGATATATAGGTCATATAACTCGTGATTATAGAGAATTTTCCTAAACATATTAATGTCAAAAAAGCAACAAAGAATTTTCTTCTCAAAATACCATTGACCACGACTCTGTCCCTCTTACGAGGGACATGATATTCGAAATAAAATCCACATTAAACTTTAATGATGATTATATGAATATCAATATCGATTGAGTTTAGCGTGATGAAAAATTTTAGCACTATAAATTTAAAAGAATTTACGAATTCCTCTCATAGAAATGCTAACATAGTTGGGAAATATCATTCATACCATGCCATATTAAACCTCCATATAGAAATTTTATACTTCTCAAACAAGTAAAATTGACTTAAAACAATTTCCATAGATTAATGAACTCTGTTAATCTGTTAATTATTTAATTTTTTTAATATATATTGTCCTCGTATTCGTACTACTTTTGTATGTCCTTGTTTGAAGTGAAAAATTTACGTAATTTATCTTTATTGAAATGTATCAATTATTGTCAGTTTAATAGTTTTTCTTTGCATGAATGAGTACCAAATCAATTGATATGATTGACTTTTTTCAATTAGCCCATAGGGTAAAAATTAACCTGTTGCTAAAATAATATTATTATTTTTTTTATTATTCAAAATTTATGTTATAAATTGAAATCAATTTATTTTCATTAATTATAATTGAAAAAGATTTTTTATATGTATATTTCCATTTTATTAATCGTAAATATGTTTTTTTTTTTCCTATTTATGAAAACTTTTGTTTATAATTTCATAAATAATAAAAATATACTTTACTACTAAAAAAATCACCTGCCTTAAGGGCAGATTTAATAAATAAATACTACAAATTTGATATTCAATAATAATAAAAAAATTATTTCAATTCCTTTTTTTCATAATAATTTTATTTTGAAAAAACTTTTATATTTTTCCCCTTGTCAAATTTGTTTTTTTGTGAATTATTTATTATGATATTTTTTTCTACAGGTTATTTTAACATATTTCCAGTTTCATACAAAAATATCTATAAAAATATGTATATAAAATACATAAATTTATTATGTAGATATTTTCGATATAATAGAGAGCGAAAAAAAATTATTAATCGCCAACTAACTATGAATATTACGTTATGTTAAAAACTGTATCTTTATATGATCATAAAAACAAATTTAAACAATTTTGTGGTCTGAGGGTCTCATAAAACTGGGGCACCACATATTCAAAAAATTTTGATTGTAGACAAAAATATAATTCGCATTTTCATATCTTAACAATTTTTCGTTATCATTTTATATGCTTTTTACCACTATATATTTCACCTGCGTAGTGTTTAAATGAAGCTGTTTTTTATGTTTTAGTTTCTGTCAGAAATAATATATTTATATATATAACTTTTTATGTGCGTGGGAATTAACTTAAATATCAAATTTCATGTTTAGAGGTATATAAAGATTTAATATTGTGTTAAATATGATTATGTTATGAATATGAGTATATAAATTTAAATTAGGCTGCTTTTTTGCTTAAAAAATATGACAAATTTTATATTTTTTTACATTTTAATATCAATGAAAATTTATGGTAACATAGAGAAATATTTAATGCTTAGATAATTTAAAAAAAATGTATATTGAGTTTATATTAAAATTTGAATTTGGGGTACCTAAGACTCAATGTGGAACTATAAGAACGTTTGATTTACGTGGTAGGTGGTAGACAATTTTGCATCATTTTGCAACACTGCAAAACAGAAAACATCTTTTTTTATACATAGTAATTTCTCCCTGTATAGTTATATTCGTTGGTATGTTTACGCAAAGAATTCAGCTAATGCTGGATTGACAACAAGAAAAGTTACGTAAAGCAAAATCAGCGCAAAGCAAAGTTGAAAAATGAACTAAATGTGAAACTAGTATTTCCTTTCTCAATAAGACTCCCACAAGTTAACGTAAGCAAAGCAAAGAAAATATTGCCAAATTTTATACTTTTTCATTTGGCAACGTTGGAAAATGTTAAAAAGAGTAAAATTAAATACTTTATTCCCCAGAAAAAAAAATCATATTTTTTTGGAACATTAAATATAATTTTTAATTTTAAATTGAATTGTGAAACCAGCGTTACGAATTATAGGAAAATTCATATCAGCTGATTCTGATTTGCAAGAGCCTTAACAAAGTTTTGAATTCAAATCTGTGACATAATTTGTCACAAGACTATATAAAAAAAAATATAAATAATTTCCAAATTTTTGCGTATTGAGAAATCCTTATTAGCATACACAAAATTCTTGTCCAAAGAGCATAGATGTAACAGAAACATAAATATGTGTAAGTGTAACATATTCTTAATAATTCTTGATATATTAAACAAATAATCAAAATAAAAACCTCCCAAAATCCCAAGTTTAATATTTGTCTCATATTTTTGACAGGAGTTTTTGAGACAGGAGTTTTTGAGAAATGTGTGAATGATTTTATTTCACCACCAAGAAAAAAAAATGGAATTAGTCAAATAAATTTTATAAAATAGTTTTCTTAGGTCTCAAGGATAATTATATTTGAAAGGATTTAAGGGAAAAGCATGTTCAGACACAGAATTTTACTTTTACTATATGAAAATAAATTCATTTTTATGTGATGTTTTTGTATTCTTGTTAGTATAAATTGAATTTGATTTATTTGCAAATTGCCTTTCTATCTATTTTACCAAATTGCAGCTATTTTTATAAATTATCACAAATATGCATATATTAAAAATACTAAATAGAAAATAATAATTTAAACTTTGCAAATAGAATTTTAATGGTGAAATATTAATTTTAGGTCATTTTTTGTAAATGATAAAGTTTCTACATATTTAAAATTTATTTAGTTAATATATTTTTAATTATAAATTATACTAATTCATTAATTACTAAATCATAAAATAATTAAACTATATTCTCATCAATATTAATCTGTGTTTTTAAATATATTATATCTAATAAAAAATAAATGAAATTGGTTAAAAACACTTAATAATAAACTACAAAATAAATTTGAATAATTAATTATTCAAAAATATATTAAATAATTAAAAAATTTGGTTTTATATATGAAAAATGTCTAGACTCGACTTTGGTAGTTTTTGAAAATACATCAAATATTATATTTACATTTAGTTTGATTTAATTACATTAGAATCCATTCCGACTAATAATGCATTTTTGAAATTATAATTTAATTAAATGAAAAATATAATATAGAAATTTTGTTTGAAAATTACAATAATAATGAAAATTTGAAGTAAACCTTTTTAATTTTGATTAAAAACAATTAAATTAAATAAATTTATATATATAATAATAAAATTCTATTAATTAAGGATATTTTCGATCGATTTCTGTCGACTCAATTCCTCAGATTTGTCACGAATTGAAAATTTTCAACAATTTAAAAATAATAAAAACAATTTATATTTTCTTCTCAATATTTTAAATTTCTATATAAAAATTGCACTTCAAAATCAAACGCTTCTATAAAAAAGTTTTCCTTTATAATACTTTTTGGAAATTTTCTACAATTTGGTAAAATAGATAGAAAGGCAATTGGCAAATAAATCAAATCCAATTTATACCAGAAAAAAAAATATTTATTTTCCTACAAAAAGTGTCTAAATACGCTTCACCCTGCACTACTACTGTAAATTACGAGAAAAATCGTATTTTAAATCCTTTCAAATATAATTATCCTTTTAAACATAAGAAAACACTTTTATAAAATTTATCTGAAAAGTCACACTAATTCCATTTTTTTTTGTGGTGAAATGGATTATTGTAATAAATAATGAAATTTAAATATCGAATATCTGACATTTATCTGATGATAGTAGTAAAAATTTACCTTATCCTTTTACCATACTAAATCGGATGGAAATTTTTCAAGGTGAAAAAGGATTTTTACAAATTTTAAAATATCTCTCTAAAAATTGAGACGATTTTACTTTCAAACGAAAAAATAATTTCCATGAATATTTTTCTTCCTTAAATTTTGTATACATATATAAAAATTTGAATAAACGATTTTTCACTTTTTAAGGATTTTTCAATTTTTTGTTTTTTTGTTAGCTCGTATGTGTTTGTATATTATGCAATTTAATTTCAATTATTTGAATGAGATAAAATCTATTACGTGAAATTTCCGAAAAAAAAAATAGAATTTCTATTTTTTCATAGAACTCATTTATATCCTTTGCAGGATCTAACAAATATTTTTGTGAATGAAATAAAGTAACTTATCCATTAATGGTAAATTACATAAAAATTTCTATTAACTCTGCATGGACGGATATACTTGGCGAACGTTTTTTTAAAAGACCATTGAAAAAAAAAATGGATATTTAAATTGGTTTTAATGAAAAATTCATTATTTTCTTAGGAAAGAATTGAAGTTTCATTATTTTCACAGTAAATATATTAGATTACACTAGATTACAAAATAAAAAGGTTTATTCAATTTCAAAAATATCTTTTGATAAAAAAAAATAAAATCTTTTCTATTCCAGTTTTTTTATTTTGAAAATATTTTTTATGTAATTTACTAAAAAAAAAAACAAATTGGAGATTAATTATGAAAATTTTCCATAAAGAAAAATAAATTCTATATAACAAAAAGTGAAAAATTTCAAGGATTTTTTAATGTAATAAATAAATCGGTTTATTTAGTTGAAATTTTACTTAAATTTTGTATTTTTTAGAAATATTTCAAAAGTAAAAACTTTTTATAAAATTTTTATAAAGCATTGAGTAATAACATAAAAAATGTTTACTGATTTTTGTAATTGATATTTGTAGGGCTTTTTATGAAACCTAACCTAATTCATCGCAATATTGTACAGATATAGATCAAACGCAATGTGTCGAATCTCGATGGATCGTTGAATCTCGGGATTCCCTTCCCACGTACTTGCGGCAACATTGAATAATTGCTAAAAAGCTAGCGATTATAATTCCAAATTACAAGACATTTTTTTACTATAGTAAAGATTACTTAAAGATTAATCATATCAATCGATAATTAATGAACCATATAAGTAAGACTAAATGGCGGTAGTACCACATAAGTCAGCAGTATCCTGTTAAATGAAATAATATTATTAAACATGATTTATCAACGAATTTTGTAAATATTCTAAGCAGCTTTGATGCGTCACATGCTGAGATACGAGTGTCTATGTCCAACAACATACTGAAAAAGGAGTTACATTTTTAACAATTTCTATAATTTTTTTCAGATTCAATTTGTGATCAAACTAAATAATTGATTTTAAATGAATTTTTGATTATGGAACAATTAAAATAGGCATTAACATAATTCCACTGAACACAATTTAATTGGAACAATTTAACTTGCATAATTTAATATTTAATGGGCAAACGCATTAAGGGTAGAAGGCCTACGTATAAATTTAATATTTCCTATTGGAATTGCATCCAAGTAAAATCGTTTTCAAGTAGAATTGTATCAAGAGATTTATTGTATCAAACATTTATCAGAAGTCTCATTAAAATTGATTAATTTATAAATGACCTTCTTAAATCTATTTTTTTTATATTCCAATGATAACAGTGCAAGGTGCAAGCACTCTTCAAATGTCAAATTAATCTGTCAAAATTACAAATATTTTTTGATTTATTGACACTTATACAAAAAGTTTGTGTATTATAAAATTAAAATAAAATATATTTTCAAATAATTAAAATATTTCCGAAAATTAAATAATGTTCCAGAAATTAGAATCCGTCTTGCAGTTTAGGCTCTTTAAAAACTAGGTTAAAAATATTTAAACTATACAATTGAAATGGAGTTTGTTAGTAAAGTGGAAATCATTAATTTCAAATTCATTAAACTTTTCTAATTTTTGAATAATTTTTTCCCGAATTTTAATATTCTTCAAATATATTTATTAATTTTGTTGATTTATGATAAAATCAAGATTTATTTTATTATTTGTTTAAATTAAAACACGTAAAATATGAAACATAAAATTTACGTTATTAATACAAATCAAAAACGCCATATTAAAAAAGTTTAAATTATCAAATTTTTAGTGTCGTTCGTGGTCATTTTTTTACAAAAAAAATCTTTTTAATTTTTATTTTCGATTAACATTAAAAAATTAAAAGATTTATTTGTGATGTAATTTCATTGATGTTACACAGAAAAAAAAACTAATAAATTTCTATTATTATTTTAAAGAAATCAAATTTAGAAATTTTTGTTAACAATTTGTTAATGGATCGATCAATTATAATAGAAATAAATTCATAAAAAAAAATATGGAAATAAATTTTGCTATTTTATTCAAAATTTGAATTGAAAAATATAGAAAATTTATGCATGCTGTGAACACGAATTCGACCGTGTTGAGATAAATTATTTATATGACCACGACTACGAACTACGACCATCTTAATATAAAACATTTATAGTATTTTATTTATCGCGATTTTTTGATTAATGAGGTCGCCGAAAGTAATAAATAACATCTTTTGATAAAAAAAAATAACAAATCCACAAAAAAAATTAATGAATTAAGATAGCAAGCTACAAAAAACGACTTATTATACAGATTACAACATAAATACGGCAATGCTTCGGCTCCTAAAACATTAATTTTGAATTTAAATTAAATTATTGTAACTGAAAAAAATCATTTCATACTTTAACATCATTCTCTTCAAATGCCTGTTACCTGAATGCACCATTTAGTTAGGAAAAGTGGTGTCACACGATATTGCAAAGTAACGCCCAACACTAGCTATCATATTTTGTGGATCCATAGCCATAACGAATCCATTTAAATTGAATAACAAGAACTTTTTTATAATAAATCTAAGGATTTCTATTATTCAGACTTTCGCTAATTTCTCTTGGCTATCAAACAATAATATCCTAAAGTCTTCTTCTACGAAAATTTAAGAGTTCGTATAGCATTATGTTTTGTATTACTCCACGGGCTCGACTCAAGTGATCAATTTATTTGTTAAAAATTTACTATAATTTACTATAAATGGATGGAAATAAAGTATTACAACTTCATCTTTTATTAAGAGTATTTTATATCATAAAAAATTAATGATAAAATCATCTAAAAGATCTAATTTTTAAATCAAATATTTGACACTTTAAAAATTTACTGACCCAATAACTTTTACACTATTCGCACAGCTCAACAATATGTGATTTTAATTTGAGAAAAAAATTTTAATTAAAAATATTTTTTTTTTAACAAAATATTCACTTACATTTTATTTTCATATATATAATAAATAGTTTTTAGATCCTTATTTTGATAATAGCTTAAAAATATCCTTTTATTTGGTGTACATATAAACATAAATCATAAACATATGGAACAAATGCACAAAATCATAAAATTTTATCCCAAAAAAAAATTCTTAAATGTTCATTTATTTAATTTTTAATAATCATTCTTAAGGACATATAAGTTTTAATAAATATTCTATAAAAAGATAAACTATGTACACATCAAGGATTAGCAGTATAAATAATGATTTTTTTTTTCAAAAAAAAAAAAAGGACGATAAAAATTTCTGAAAACAAAATTGAAATGTTTTTGATTTAGTGAACAAACATTATAAAGTTGAAGATTATAAATAAATATTGTAAGGACATGTAAGGAGTCACAGTAAGAAGAGATTTTAATATTTAATATATTAGAAAATGTTATTTCATACTGAATTTTAATATATAGAAATATAGTGAAAATATGTGACATTTTCAAACAACACAAATAATAATTCATTAAATAAACTAAAATTTCATAAAAAAAATTATGATGAAAATATATTTTGTTTTTGGATTTTTCCGTGTAACTTTTTAATTGAATTATTTCACTAAGCTGTCAATAGTGTCAATAAGCTTTTGATTAAATAAAGGATTTAGTAAAAATATCAGAATTACAAACTCTATAAAGTAATTAATTATAGTATAAAAATTGAAAGCAATGAATCACTAAAAGTTATTAAAACTTCTGAATTTACAGCATAGAGAAAGGTTAAAATTACTGAAGCCAGTATTAGGAATGATAATTTTCATATTCTGCAGAGTTATGGATTATCAAGTGTTGTATAGAGGAAAGATCGGTTGAAAGAAAAATGAAAAATGATCAAATCAATTTTTTTACGATTACAAAAATGTGATGGTACCAAATGAAGGATAATGCTAAGTAGTAAGCAAAGTGGTTCTTATCCAACTCCTTCATTTCTTATACCACATTCGAATCTGCAAGATAATTGTTAAAGAAAATTTAGTGCGCCTGGACTACCAAAATCATAAAGGATGTCCATTATAGGATTGCGATGTTATGTGGTTGCTATTAGACTGTAAAATTTGGGTCCTTGCGATCATCTAACCGAGCTTTCTGGTTTTATATAAGAAATTTTAGTGTTTATACGTATATGACATTTTGGACAAATCGATATTTTTGTAATTGTAAAAAAGTATGAAGTATGCATTGGTTCGAATTCAGAATTAATGAATATCTAATTTTTAGTGTTTTTTGGAAGTTGTTGGTTAAGGAACTGATAGTATAGTATCTTATTAATATAAAGTATTTGTTATAAAATTGTGCAATATTACTAAGCATCCCTTAGCAAGATTATTATAATTAACTAATACGTTCCTCAGTATTATTATTAAAGTCAATCTAATTGACTTTTTTATTCTTACAATTTTTCCAATATTCATATAAAAAAAAAATACATAATAAAAAGAAATATTTTCTCACAAAAATATTATAAACAACAAAACGCACTAAACTAACCTCAAAAAAATATTATTTATTGTAAATTTTCTTTTCGTTTGCATACAGACAAAAATAGAATGTCTCACAAGATTTGTGTACCAAACGTTCAAAGTTTTAAACAAAAATGTTATATTCATGACGAATTTAAATTAACTAATAAAAAAATAAAAACTCTAGATCGTTCGCTTTCGTCTAAAAACTCTAAATAATATCTGTAAATAAAATTCTTTAATTCGACAAAACAAAAAAATAAACGTCAAAAACAGTTCAAGTTCAAACCGTGAGTTGCCCGCGCATATTTATTTTGTATAAAATAAAACCATATTTTTTTATATTTTATGCTTTATGTTACACTGTTTGTATATAATGTAGTCATAGAGATAAAATTATAGGTGAAAACAAGTATGATGGGAAGTAAGTTCCGTTAGCCATGGATAAATTCATTCTGTTTTCAATAAATTATATATCGTTCAATCTGTCTTTATGTATACAATTACAAGTTATACAACACAACATAGAATAGATACATTTGAATTTATATATATAGTGAAAAAAAAAATATCATGGAACGTGTTAGTGATTTGAATTTGTAGCCTCGAGAAACTGTAAAACAATAAAATTTAACACACAAATATTACCTGTTAAATAACATACAAAAATATTAAAAATAATTCAGCAAAAATTAAAATGTGTAACATTTTTTATATATAAATTATAAGTAATAAATAAAAAATTCGATATTTTACTGATTGTAATTTAGTAAAGTAAAAATGACATTAAAAATTATATAATTTTAAACGCCACAGTATAAGATTTTAAATTTAAATGTACAGAATTTATTAACGATAGTTTTATTTAGATAGTTAGTTAGAAGCGGGTTTCTACAATGTGGCCAGTTGATCACAAACTCCACTATTACTTCAGCCACCTCACATTTTTTACAAACCTTAGCATATCGATTATTAATCAATTTTTCTGTAATCAAGTTTTGAGGGCGATATATTCAATTTCGATGTTATAGAAAATTATATTACACTTTATATTTTCATAAAATCCGAGTTTTAAGCTACTTTCAGGTTAACAACTTTTTCTATAACAAATTATGTTACTTATATTTGAATAGTAACCTAAAGAGGCATCAATAATTTCACTTAAAATAAACTCATCTTCAACGAACCAGTAATAAAACTTTAAATTGTTGAAAACACGCTTTGTTTTAGAGTCAGGCTACTTGACAATACCATTAGTAGCTATTAGGTTAATCAATGCTATTAGGTTTATACTATATTCTTCTAGTAAAGTAATTTGTTGTGAAAATGGGATTGTCGCGCAAAATTGAAAGAAGAAAAATAAAAATTACTGTAATGTATAATAAAATTAATGACCCTTTAAAAAAATAATTATTTGCAAAATTTAAATAATTTGTAAAATTACTGTAGTAATAATAAATAAACTACTAAACCATTTAGTAAAATTATTGTCTAAACAGTCTTACTATACTAATATACATACTTAAAAAATGGCTTTCTTCAACTACATTCACTATATAAACAATATAAACAAATCATTTAAATACAAATAAATTAGGCTAAATTATAATTTTAATATAACAATATTTTTGACAAATTTGAAATGTGTGATGATTAGCTAAATTTACGGGTCAATATCATCAAATTGGGACACTTTTGCACTAATTTAAAATACTTTTGAAGAATTTATTCTGCAATATTATAATCTTATAAAGTGTAATAATTTAGTGTCCGTATAGTTAATACAGTGCGATAGAAAATACTGCAGACTATTTGCTATCAAATGGCATTAATTTGAAATTTCTAGCCGATCTAGCTCTGGAGAATAACTAACAATTGATAACAGACGAATAAAATTTAATCTTAATCCATATTCAAAACTTTTATACTAACATATGCCTAAAAATTATTAGATTTGCTGAATATTCTGAATACTTCAAAATTTATATAAATTATTAACAAACATTTTTTCGGCAATTCTTAACCTTAAAAAGTCCAACATAATCATGAAAATGAACGGCAACCGGCAGATGATATATACGAGAATTGTCACAGGACCAGGACATACAATTCTTCTTCTATACTTGTAGGAGGTCGAAGGTGTAAGTAGGAGAAAGTACTAATGAAACATTTGTTATACCATTGCATTTCAGTACAGGAAATTTGGCAGTTTCTTTCTAGAAAACATGAAGACGTGTGTAAACTGAAGCCGGCCAAAACGATTTCAATCATTACAGAAGTGAAATAAATCGATTTACTCCACTGTACAACGGGCTCACTACGTGCATGCGAGTATCAAAATTCATACTTCTTTAGAACCAAAAAAAGCATATGTAAATTAAATAATTATTAATTTGAAATAGCTCCTCAAATTACTTAAAATCATAATTTTATTTTATTCCAATAAAACATAATAATACTTTCAACAAGCTGGTTAACAATATACTTTTACGATAACTATTTAATAAATTTCTCTATTTCATTTTAATTTTCTAAATATTTTTACCTTATAAAGTACAAATTATAAAAAAAAAATCGTTATTTTTATACGTAAATCACTTTTAAAACGTATATATCATCACAAATCATAAAAACGAATTAATGTTTTTTTTTCTTTATTCATTCATACATATATATTATATATACATAATTTTCCGCTTCAAATAATTCGTATAAAAAATTATTATTACATATTTATTTATATTTTACAGAAATATTTTAGAAAATTTTTAATACCAAAAAAAAAAATAAGATAGAAGAATAAGTTAAAATTTCAATTTAAAAATAAAAACACCGTGCAACAATTATAATTGAATTGCACTGTTGAACATAAATCATGCATCATGGCTAATATCGGATATGGTGGACTGCGGCGGCGGCGGCAGCTAATATAAAACATTTTAGAAAATCAACTACGGTTAGTGGCGAGTTTTTAAAAAAATGTAAATATACCTGATAATAAATATAGTAACAACTTGTAAAAAAAACATAAGATTGTTTTTAACTGTAAGATTATTTTAGTCTGATTTGAACACAACAAGTTTTAATTAACTAATACCATAAGTTAACTATTTATATATTTTTTCTACAGGTATATACACAGTAGCGTTCATAGGTAGCGTTTTATTAGGTATGATCACTTATAAGATTTAAGATAGTAACACCGCCTATGATTTCATTTTGCGTACGCCACTGTGCATACATACCAACATTGACCATACTAAGATGCGCACTGTAGTGAAAAGCTATACAATCTTTTAAAGCAGCGTATAAAACTTTGCTTTTTTTAGTGTGTAAATTTTAATTAAATATTATGATTTTTAAAAAAAATAGCTAACACGCTTTTATAATTTTTTGCGTTATGAATTTCAACGTATACTTAACGTAAATCTGGTACGTTTTATGAAATTATGTTAAGAAATTTATTAACTTCTGATATTTTATTTATCAAAGAAAAAAAACATTTATTACAGGTTGAAGTAACTTTGTTAAATTATTAGGTTACTAAATAAATTACGTGCCAGCTGCCAGTAATGCCGGTTAAGTGAAAATTATAAATTTTTCGCATATGTTACATAATTTTTAATAATAAATGGGTAAATAATTGAAATTTTGAGGTTATATTTCGGTAATATATTTATTGTAAAATTTGTGAAGAAAAATTTAATTAATTCATATTCAACTGATAAAAATAGTTTTTAAATTTTCTATATTTTTCTATATTCTGAATATTTTCAAAACTTTCCTCCATGAATTGGCATATAATTAACTTATTTTTTTGAATTTTCCATAGACTGAAAAATATAACAAATTTTTTTTAAAAAAAATAAAAAAAAACCTTTAATGAACTTAATCAAATTATGAACAAACTTGAAACAAATTGGACAAATTACAAAAAACTGAATCAAATCAATTTATAATTCAATTTTATTTTACGAATCTAAGTATATACTCGTAAACATAAACTTAATCACTTTATAGTTACAGTATTGAATATTAATTAAAATCTCTTTTATAAATTAATTAATACAACTTGCGGCTATGAAACAGGAATAATAATATCAATTTTATGAATTTAATTTAGTTTAGTTTAGGAACTTTGTAAATTATTAATAAAAATTATATTATTTCTAAAGATAATTTAATTGTATTGACTATTATAATAATTATTATTAATTTATTGTCTTTGAGAGGTGAACTAAATAATTGAAATATATTAATATTAATTATATATAAATAATAAATTTGAAGAAAATCAGTAGGAAATTGATGTAATTTCAAAATTTAATATATTTAATCCTTTTTGAAACGAAATAGTGCAATGATCTGTGTAGCCGTGTGTAAAATGTGGTAAATAACTAACGAGCATTGCACATATTCGTTTCGGTATGATATAAGATAATGACAAACCGAAATTAGCTTCTTTACTTACAGAATTTGTGTGTTTGGTGCTTAATTGTTGAATGTCCTCAAAACTAAATTATTTGGAAATTGAGTTTTAAATTAAAATATCGAAATTTTTGCATATTTCGTATCATTTCTAATTTTTCGCCACTCAACGTCAATGTCGATTTTTGCTGAGACTCACGTGACACATGTGTCACATTTTACCAGAAATGTAATTACATACTTATAACTTTTGTTTTCTAAGTTATTTTCTTGTACTTTTTAGTTTAAAGGTAGAATATAGTAAATATATTTATGTGGACCGATCTGTGGATAAGCCAAGTAGTCTAGCTTGATTTGGAGTACTGCTAATAAAGCAAACTGACTTTGAAAATATTTCAAATTTGTATAATTATAAATTTATAATAAATTGCAATAATTAAATTTGCTATTTCTATTTTATTTGAAGAAATCAAACTATTTTATATTCCACATAATGTAATACTAAATTCTACATTTTTCAAATATAATGGCAACTCCTATCCTACTCAAAACATATAAGTGTCACATTATGTGACAGACATAATATAGAAAACATAATATTTTCTGTTTCTACAGGAAACCTAAAAAAATGCGTGAATGGCGAACGTGTTCAGAACTAGGGTGACGAGACGATTTAAATAATGAAGTAATAATTGCAATTATAAATTTAAAGATATTTTCATATACTTTCAGTATAAATTACCATGGAAATTTATTATATTAGAGTATAAGAGTTTTAAAAATATTTTCTTTGAACAAAATATTCTAATACAATTGATCTATAAGTCTAAGTATTTAGTGTTGTCATGTTATTAGATTTTTCCTATTAAAGTATATTAAAAAACATATAAACAAATTAATATACTTCTATGATTCCGATAAATTAAATTAAATCTTCTTTTAGCTTTTAAATTAGACATATTACCGAATTTTCTCAAAAAATTTCAATCAATTTACCTTTATATCTTATGTTTATTATTTCGAAATTTCTGATATTCTAGCTTAAATTTCTATTGACATTTTTATTTAAATTAATCTTTAATTTACTAGATTTTGAACAAAATATTTGCTTTTGATGTTAAATTGCTTTAAGAGACAACAAAATTTAATCTTAAATTTGTTCATGAATTTTTTAAGATTTCTAGTTCTATTTTTTTTTATATATATAGGAATATCATTACAAAAATTTATTCAAATGTAATCCTTAACATTCTTTTCATTTTTATCTGTATATGCTTTGATACTATCACCCCTCCAAAAAAATCATAAATAATGTACAGAAAAAAACAACCTAATATCGGAACAAACAATCTTATTAATAGCATTTCCAGAATAAATTTCTAATTTATCCCAAATCTTTAACCAAATTTTAATCAAAGCAGTGAGACACGCACGTGATACAAAAATCATATAAACAAATTTTGAAATTTCCTTCAATTTCCTTCTATAGCAATTAAAATCGATTGCTACTACACGAGACACTTTTAAACTTTTTTCACTTTCAGGATCAATGAGAAAAATATCATTGGCTTCGTCAATCAAACTCATGGCCATTGATTGACGTATGATTTAAAATACAAATCGTGATTAAAATAAAATAAATAATAACCCGAAATTTTATTTTGCAGATTGACATGGAATTTATTTGAACAATTTCATCTGGAATTGCTTATATTATTTATTTTTCTTTTTACATAATTTTTGTTCATTGACCAATCGACCTACTTTTCAAAAAACATGAATTTTATATATAAATATTATAAGAAAAATTGTCCTTCTCATCTCGTCATATCACAAGAAATTATTCCCCATTTCCCTCCAAAAAAAAATCATGTTTATTAGTAGACTTGTTTTTATTTTCCAAAAAAAAAAAAGAAAATGAAAAACCAGAAAAACAATTTATTCAACATTTTTATTTTCTTTTATTATTGCTAATTTATACCCAAAGTTGTTAATATACGAGCTTTTTAAAAATTCTATACGGGATATTTCTAGAAAGTTGACGTTGAATTGATTAGTAGCAGAGTTGTTAAATAATGAATTATTTTTGTAATGCATTATTTTTAATAATTAATAATTCAAAATAATGCATTCATTTTTATGTAATTCAAATTCATAATTATTTTTGAATTAATTAATTAAAATAATGCATTAAAAATAATGCATTACTTAAAATAATTCGAATTATATGAATTAAATAAGAATTATTTGAATTATTTTTGAATTAAGAAGAATAATTCAAAAATAATTCAAGTAATTCAATGAATTATTTTTTTTAATTCAAAAATAATTCAAATAATTCATTGAATTACTTTTCTTAATTCAAAAATAATTCAAATAATTCAATTTATTTGAATTATTTTATACAAATTAAAAATAATTCAAATAAATTGAATTATTTGAATTATTTTTGAATTAAGAAAAGTAATTCAATGAATTATTTGAATTATTTTTGAATTAAAAAAAATAATTCATTGAATTACTTGAATTATTTTTGAATTATTCTTCTTAATTCAAAAATAATTCAAATAATTCTTATTTAATTCATATAATTCGAATTATTTTAAGTAATGCATTATTTTTAATGCATTATATTAATTAATTAATTCAACAATAATGCATTAATAAAACAAGTAATGCATTGTTTTAATTCAAAATGAATTATTAAAATAATGCTAATGAAGTTCAAAATGCATTACAAAAATAATGCATTATTTAACAACTCTGATTAGTAGTTAGAAGAGGTAGAGTCGATATGTATCGTATCTAAATCAGTGCCGTTCTAAGGTGGTGAACTCCCCAAGATTTTACTAAGTATGATTACACATAACACTCGATTTACAAATTTACACGATTATTTTCCAAAATTATAGCGTGTAAATCGAACTCGTTCAAATCGAATAAACCGTGCAATATGAATATATTCATATATTTTGTATAGGAAATCAATTGAGTAGACGCAAGGCACAGGTTGAATTGGAACAATCGAATCGAAAGAATTTGGAACGATTGGAATTTTGCGAATCCAAAACCGAAGGAAATCTCAAGAGAAATGCAATTTGACAGTTTTTTTAAAAAAAAATAATTATATATGATTTAATCCATTGCATGTGTTCAGTCTGTTTAACTAGTCGAATGGAATCGAATCGAAACTGAACTGAACTGATAGAAACTATGTAGTCCAACCTTTAATCTGTGTATAGTAGAAATGGAGTTTTTTTATCATTTCGTGTTTAACCGAAACCGTCTAAATCGAGGGTTATGTATAAAATTTTAGATAGTGAAATGAATCCCGCCCTGACTTCTTTTTGCGTACGCCACTGATGTGAGTATAAATATTTTGAATTAATTTTTTTTTTCTTTGGTACAGAACCCCTAAAGGCGAGAACGGTTCATTTTTTGTAGTTTATATCCAGATTATTATCTTCACATTTCAAGATTTATATATATTACTCGTAGTACCGAAAAAAAAAATCAAAAAAGGAATAGAATCTATATGCGGTTGGTCACTTATGTACACAACATATATCAGAAGAAACGGTGATAGTAACTGAAATTATATTTATATCTGATAATGGTTTGTTTTTGTTGTTGTTTTATTCTGTTAAACAAGTTTTATTATTGATTATTTTTACAGTATTTTTTTTGTTGTGATGATGATATCAATTCATTTGGTTTCATATATAAAAATTGGTTGCCAAAAACTATATATAAAAGTTATGTAATGTTGTGATATTTATATATGTTATATTGTCGTACTGGTGGTCAGGACAGGAGTATTATATATTAATATAATAGTAGTGAGTGATTTTGATGATTATCTATTATAGATAAAGACAACATATATTTCAGAATTTATCCGATTTTTTTAATATTCAAAATATATATAGAAATTTTAATATTATATATTTTAATGATGAGAAAATAAATATTAATTGGGAGCATTTAATAAATTGGTTTATTTTATAAGAATTTTCTTGCTAAATTGAATAAATTTTAGCTTATTAACTTTACGGTGTCTTTAAATAGTTTTCCCTAAATTTTGCGAATAAATTAAGCTTAGTTTATTGGTGGAATTGCGCAAGAATTCAATGCAAGGTAAAACTCTAAGATTTTAGAACATATCTGGCTTCAATTGTTCGAATATTAGGGGAACCGAATTGCTAGAAAGTAATTACTATTCAAGTATTTCAAGTTATTTAAAATGTTAGAACTTGAATTCTGAGCTTTGAAGAACCTTATTATATATTTAATATTTTAATTGATTCACCGGCGACAAAACAATTATGTTTTAAGAGTAAGTATTAGGGGAAATTTATTTTAAAACTGTTTCATTGCTTTTCTTTTCACCAGAGGTTTCACAACATTGCACCAGCATATTTTTCAGAATCAAATATATTTTTTTCTCTAATGCACGATTTCACAGTGAATGCACCTTAGCCAGAACTTAAACTATGATTTCATTTATTTTCTGATTTTTCTATGTGAAAGCTTAAAGATAACCCTTCCATTAAGTGAAGTTTAACTTAAGCCACAAGAAAAATTTATCAATCCAGTAATTTATGAAATTTTAAATTATCAAATAACGTCTTCTTTAAATTCCAAATTTATATGAAAAAACTTCAATATACTTTAAAATAAAATATAAATTCCTTGTAGATTATGACATGTAAACTAATTTTCTTATATTATATTTTATTTCAAATTAAACATTCTTTGATAGGATAAAACAAGAACAAACAAAAGAAAAATGAAATGATATAAAAATATTTAATCGAGTTGAAAAAGATGCTAACGAGTTAAATGGCGAGAAAATATATTATCATTTGTAGCTAAAGAAGAATATTATTCTGTTTTAAAAAAATCAAAATCATTTTCAACAATACCAGGGAAAAAAAGAATTGTTTCCAACAATAAGAAAAATTGTTTCATTCTGTGAGAAAAACCCTTCATTCTTAATAGTAATACATCTGAATTTGAACTATAGTCTTATTCTCAGTGCAGAGATTCAGAGGGAGTTATGGGATGTAATGTTCACAGTTTATAGAAAATAGTATAAATACAAATTTCATATTGTCAAGTAATACTTTATTATGATATTTCCAATTATTCTATAATGCGGAAAATGCAGATGACTATTGAAATATTTCTGTTATTATATAGGCCTTTATATAGCCAAGAGTAGCTTCAGATTTTAAAATCGCTGACCATGAAACATTTTTTGACTTGTCGTTATTACCACGCATAATAATTTAATTAAATCAAATAAGTACACTGCGAACAGTGACTTAAATATTAAATTATTTATCACACAGTGTAGAAATTCTAATGCCCGATATCACAGTGAGAGTATAAGCTTTTATCAGAGCTTAAACTTCGGTAAAAGATATATTCTGGTTCCTCTAGTTTTAGATAAGCTTTGCTTAAAGTGAGGTTTAACATATGCCGCTAATGAGTAGAACCTAAGCTTTACTTTTTACACTTTATTATTAGTTTTTACACTAAATAGAAAGTGAATTCATATTCATTATAAAAGTTATTCTTATTAATAACAATTTATTTATTAAATCGAATTAATGCAATTACATTAATTTTTATGGTTCATTTTTATTGAATTATCATTCAATTTGCAATAGTTTTTGGTTAAGCTATTTGGTCTCAGTACAAATTCTGATTTGAAAACCAAGTGAGGTTAAGAACCACGCAATCGGTTTAGTTAAACATAAGCTTAAGGTCTCACTGTGAAATCGGGCATATACAAATTTCAATTACAATTAAATTAAACAATTTTGAAACAATTTGATTAAATAAAAGGAAAACACGAACAAATTTAATATGAGAGTTTTTCGCGAGGCAACATAGGTCTACTCACGTAGGCACAAGACCTAGGTTTTTTTTAGTAAGGGGGCTTAGTCTTGCAAGGGGTTAAACTAGTGGGGGTAATTATAATAATAAATATACAATGATCAATGAAAATTAGTGTGTATTCTACCAATCTACGATTCTAGTTATTTTTTATACGTCCGCCACTGCCTACCGGTTTAAATAAAAATTTATTCTTTACAAATATATAAAAATCGTCTTCGTTAAAAATAAAACTACAAAACAGAAAAATACGATAAAAATTTAACTGGGAATATAAATCTAAATATGAGTAACCCAGACCAACAATCTAACTATATAGAATTATAAATAAATATAGAGATATAACATAAAAGATGATACTATAATAGTATAAGCTCAGTGATTATTAAGTCATTTTGTACAGTTCAGATTACAACAAATTCTTGTTTTTATTTTTTTTCAAATTCTACTAATAATTTTTGGATTTAAGTGATAAAATCATCTATAAAAAGAACGATTTCAAAAACAAAAAGAAAATAACTTTAAATGTACTTATAGTTTAAATTAGAAGAAATAAAATAAGAATTAAAATAATAATTTTTGTATTATATTAATTTAATCGATAATCATTTAAAAGAAAATGTTAAAATTATGTTTTAAAAGTGAATAAAAATTATAAAAACTATGAAAAATTTAGCTTACCTTTAACACCGCAATAATTATTTTGTTAATTCCAGAAGTTTACGATAATATCTGAAAAAATGAAGAAAAAAAAACTTTATTAAATATTTTTATTTTTATATATTAATATAAAAATATATTATTATCACAAATAAAAATCTTTTAAATTATCCAATTAAATTGACTCCACAATTAAATATGAATTTCTATAAAAGTTTTATTAATTAAATATGATATAATCCAATTCATTTCAAATATTAATGATCCTTAAAGAATTAGGATAATAATTCATATAAAGTTATGAAAAATAAAAATATTATGTTTATATACATAAATAGATATGTATATATAAAAATATTTTTATTGATTTATATTCTGAAATCATTTTAATACATCGCCACATTAGAAATCAAAATTAATGAATGAAATATTAGTTGGTAAAGTTTATTTTGAAAATCTCTCAAAATAACTATACATAAATACTAAATCAAATATTTTATTTATTCATTCATGAAGCTATGAATATAATATTAATGATATCCTTTAACCATTTTTAATATAATGGATTTTCTATATAAATTCATATAAGATTTGCTGATATTACAGCAAAAACCTCGAGAAAAAACTTATAGACAGCATAGCAATAACAAAATCTAAATGGTTTTTCAATAATCAAATAAAATTATTATCGTTTCTCTGCAGAACACTATAAAAAATACAATAAAAGGTAAGATTTTACCTATATCGTAATTTATATCTTATATATAAAACATAAAATCAAAACATTAAAATGAATTTTTACCACTGTACGATTATTCTATATATGAAATTACATATATATAAACAATGGAAATAATTGTTTTTATGATTTACACTAAAAGAATTGATTGGGTACACGAAATAAAGAGGTTATACAAAAATGTTAAGGGATTCATTTCATGTTTACATTATGTTCTGCAACGTGTTGTCACGTATCTCAAGTTATCTAAAATTTTTCAGAGTTCCATTTAGCATATTCCAATTTTTTCCATGTAATTATTACATATTCCATTAAGAAATTAAGATTTATCAATATCATATTATATTGCCTCTGTTATTCTAGTATTTATCGTAGGTCGATATCTTCCTAACGCCCATGTCCCTAAATCTTCTGTTGGCTAAGAAATTCCTTCCACAAGTTTCTCGGTTTTATACGGGCAATAGCTTTACATTAGCAAATAAAATGCTCATTCCCTACATTCCCTATTGTCTGATTTTCAAATTTTATTATAGTAATTTATCTTGTTTAGGTAAGCTATAACCTCTGAAATATTATTTAGCTCGCCTCAGTTTTCCCTCTTGTATAAAACTATGATTAATAATTTGTTGACCATGTCTGGGAGAATTATTTCAGAACACTGATTTTAAAATTTTTATTATTTTCCCCTATTTCTGATTTTCTTAGACATAGATTTATTAGTTTATTCCAAATATACTATTCAACATTTACACAGGTTCATAATAAGAAATCAAGTCATTGAGCAATTTCTTAATAGATTTATGGATTTACCCAATTTTTAAATATAGGAAGTAATTAATTATAAGAAAGTTTTCATTATTCAAGTTCTTCATTAAAATAAAAATTTTAAATAACAATTGGAATGGAACGTCCACCAAAATTATATTAATTTCATTTGAAATTTTAGAATTTTCAATTACATATATTATGTATATAATACATATCTACAAACCTAATATAACAGATATTAATGTAATGTGAATTTCTTAAAGTATGTCAATTATTTTACAGAAATTAGTACATGAAAAAGTTAATTAAATAAATTTAAAATATTCCATTTTAAGTATAAAATTATTAATTTGTAAATATTTCATTTAATTATAAAAAAAAGAAATACTGCAGCACCGCAATTATTTCATGCTCTCCACATTTTAGATTCATTCAGAAAATTCATGTTTATTCAATAAAATATATATTGAAAATAATGAAAGGAAATCTAAATCAACTTAAATATTTAGGCACCTGTAAACTTTTAACAAGAGTGTTGTCAATAAAGTCAATAAAGTGAAAATAATTCTAAAATTTTGTCGGTTACACCTTAAGTCGATACATTTATTTCAAAATTTAATATTATTGCAATTAAAAATACAGTTAAACACAGTAATTCAGGGTATTCAGGGTAACACTAATAATATTAGTTAACATTTAATGAAAGGATTAACGAAATTAAGTATTTTCTGAAGTGTTTAGTCACTATTTATATCAGTATTATTGAATTTAAGCTATTTCTTACTGATTATCGAGATCCCTCTCCCTGCCAGTCCTTCCAACCTATCAAACTGACAATATCCACAATCATGTAATCCTGTTTTTGACAAGACTTGGACCTTCATAGAGTATTTTTTCTGTTATCATTATTCTGACAGAAAACCATACTATAATCTGAACTGAACCACATTTTTCTGTTATTGTACTCAACAGTGTAGTTAGATTTTCATTCATAATTATTATAAATTTAATCAGTTCATAAAATACTACTAAAAATTACCCCGTCTACACTAATAAATTCGCACAATTTATTAATTTTTAAGGTGTGCCCGTGGTTGACGATCTGTTCAAATATGTTTTATTTTCAATCTACAAAAACCTAAATTATATCGGTCACTTGTATACCCATAAGCTTGTTTTAATGAAAAGCAAAAACTATATATGTATAAAAAAAATATTTATCTTTAAAGTTCTGTCACTTTTTCAACAAATAACAAAAATTCCAGAATTCTTGAAGTGTTTTACCACTACAATTTATACAGGTACAAATTTAGCAATCAATTTTGATTTGTTTTTTTATTTTTATTTTTTATAAATAAATGAATAAATTTTAATGTTTTATAGAAATATAGAAATTCATTTAACTGGAAATTATATTACAAATGCATAACAAAATACATGAAATATTTCTACTGAAAAATAAGTGGTAATATTACAATTTATTGAAATGCTGGCGCGCAGACAAAGGTGTAACATTTAACAAAACTTTGAGAAATTTGTTATTGCGGTTTAGCAACTAAAAGTGCATTAGTGCGTAAGTATTGGTTTATTTCATTGTGCTGTCCATACATTATACAATATGTTTATCAACGTTTTGACAACATGGTCAATTTGTAGCAAGTTTACAACACGTTGCAAATCATTTTATTGCTTTACAAATCAAATTGGTTGAAAATATATTAAAATATTTTAATTTATGTGGGCGCCGTTGATTGATGGTTGTAAATTGTATAGTTTATGGGGAACTTGCACAACGAAAATTACGTTTTATATCAAAAAACACATATTTTTATATGTTTATTTATGTTATTAATATTTTTATTGATTGAAATAATATTAAATTATAATTATTTTGTTGGACAAAAAAAAAATTAAATTTAAAATTTAATAATAGATGTTTGACGGTTGTCATATTAGTTGTAAACCAAAATTGAAATGTGAGTAGTGAAAATTTACAAGCTGGTTGACAACCTGCTTGTACAATGTATTGGCAGAATTATAAAATTGTGTAGTTGTGAAAAATGTGCGGGGTGAATTAATAAACCAAGGTGAATATTTTAAAAAGCTAAAATGTTATGTAGTTTTCTAAATATGCCCGCAATTATTGCGTGCTATAATTGCATGAATACAAGGGCATACCGAAGATTAATGGAAAAGGAATTTAATGTTTACTGTTAAAAAATACAATTACATTTTTTTATATGCTTAATTATTTATAAGAGTAAATAATTAAAGAAAATTATATTTAAGATTTAATTAAACTAACTTTTTAATATTAAAAATCTAAATCATAATGAGGCTACGCGAATTACACCTCTCAGAATATAATAAGCTTAGGACATCGGAAAAGGAGCAAAATAAAATATTGCGAAGAATTGGCCTGTTGAATAGAGCCTTTGGCTTTATAAATTAAATAGTGTTTTAGATCGAAAGATAATCAATTCAATGGTCTATCTAATCTAGATGATAAAAAATTTACACATGAACTATAACTTATCAACAGATCCCTATGATTTTATACGTTCGGGATTATCACAATATATAGAAAATCGGAAGTGTCCACTTTTGTAAGTTTACAAAAACTAAGATGAAATAGGTTTGACAAACGAATGTTGGAAAAATAATTGAAAATTTTCGAAACGGTGTTCCGGAAGGTAAAAAATCAGTGGGAAAACCGCAGTGAGAAAAAACATACTGAACAATAGGAAGGCCGCCATAATTGATACAGATAACTGAGTTGATGAAAATTGAAGAGGCCAACGGATGAAGCCCTACGGATGAAGAAGATTAGATTAGCTTAAAAAAAATTAACATAATAGATTTAAAAATTAAGCTAACTACTCATGGTGGTCAGACTAACTAACATGAAAATGTAAATAATATAATTGATTGATTTTTGTGCGGTTAACAATTCATTAACCATTAACTTACCCATTAAAATGATGTAAGCATATAAATTTATTTTGTTTCTTTACTATATATTTAAAATTGTGTAATTGTTAGTTATAGTGTCCTCAACATTTTCTTTTTAAAGTTCACGTCTAATAGCTTTCCATTTACCATTTAAAAATACAATCATTTCAGTTTTATATTGTAATTGTTATGTTCAACTAAAATTGCACTTTATATGCAAATTAGAATAATGAAAAAATTTCTTTTTTAATATTTTTTTTGTATAATATGTAATTCGTCAAGAACTACAAAGAGACCTTAGAAAATATTTTAATTACCATACAATCAAAATTAGTAACTACAATTATGCAAAATAAGAAATAGTCTTTAAAAAACATTATGATATATATTAATTTATACATAATTGAAAATATTTTGCAAAAGTGATAAAAATATATTTAAATGAAAAATTTAGATTTTCACTTTTATAATGTAAAAATTGTTTAGTCAAATTACATAATTATCTCTCGTTATAGTAAAATACAGAATTTATTCAGTTTTTCTTTGACAACACATCGAAAGGACTAAAATTATTAGTGGAAAATTACAAATTTTATTTATATTACAACCCAAGTAATAAATTTTTCAATCAAGTTTTCCTATAATTTATTTTATAGGTCCTGTGTGGTGTGTGCTTCTCATATTTATAAACTTCCTTAACCTAAAATGATTTATAACCATGCATCATGTGAATTTAATTTATATATACATACTCAGTTAACGAGGAGTTATGTAATAACTATGAATTGTTGTGATCGAAAGACCCATGGCAAAATTGGATTTTACATAAATAAAAATTTTCTTTTTGTTTTCAATGGTATTTATATTTCATCCGATTAGAAGGTCTATGTCACAATTTCCGAATTATATTTTATGTTTTCGAGTAATTAGTATTATTTTTGAAGAAGAGTTTTATTTCCAACAAAATTCAATGGGTCTCTATCAAAATTTCTGAAGTATATGAAATAAATTCTTATGTTCTAGAGATTTAGAGATTTTAAACGCATTCCTGTTTTACAAAAGCAATAAATTATAACAAACTACGAGTATTGGTCAATCCTTAAATTATTTTTTGATTAGATTCAATATGTAATTGATTTATCAAAGTAATCACTTTCTAAAAAGGAATAAGTAAAAATTTATAGACTGTCTCATATAGTGATATATTATGCAATGTATAAAGGAAGGATATTGATAAAATTCTTAATTATATTATAAACTGACCACCAAGGATGTTTAATCAATTTAAACTTCAATATTTAATAATTTGGTTTATACGTTCAAATAGAAATTCGTGTTTTATGTATAAAAAACATTGAATTTTTCGTCATTATATACAATAAAGGAAAGCATCATAAAAGTCTAAATAAAGTGAAATTTAGATCCAAAAATTTTTATTGATTAAATTTATTTTTAATACAACAAACTAGATTCCTAAAACATCTCAAATCTAGATCAAACCTTTCATATAAACTTTTTTATCCGCATTTTTAAAAAAAAAACTTTACTGTCTTTCATTGTAAAAGAACTTGATCTATTTTTAAAAGCGATATAATATCTTAACTATAATTGTTTTATAAACTTATATTATTTAGACAATGTCCTTGAATATCCTTTGTAAAATAAAAACAAAAAAAGAAAAAAGAAAACATTTTAAAAATAAAAGGATATCTAAATTTTATTTTATCAAAAGAAAATTGTTAAATTCTATAAAATTTCATACCGAATTTATGAATCCTTTTAAAATTTAAAAATCCTTTTTATGTAAACAATACATAAAAGAATTTGTTCATTTTTTTTTTTTTTTTTTTTTCTAGAATTATATATCAGACAAAATATATTCTTGTAAATATATGTTATCATCATCAGGTGTCAGAATATAACTAAAATATACACTTTTAAGATATTATCTTGTTAATTTTGCAGTTCTATCACCTAAATTAGAGATTGTGAAAGTAAAATTTTGTTTAGTTAGCGAAATATAGACAAATGAAAATTGAGTATTACAAAAAGTTTCCAAACAAAATAATATTTATGTAGTCTTTATTTGAAATTGTAATATAAGAAGCTATTTTGTATTCAAGAGAAGTAATGTATAACACAAATATTCTGTATTTAAAATAATTGGAGGTTATTAATATATTATAATAGAAAAATTCGAAATTTTATTTTATAGACTGTTTTGAAAAACAATTTTCATGAAATTTAATGACGACAGTAATGCTAATGAAAGTTACTATTTGTCAAATCAGTAGCCTTTCTATGTTCACTGAACCTTGATGCTATTACAGTGATAACTAATGCCCTTTGGCAAAATAACATAGTTCCAATCAAAAGTTATGCTAAAATATTAAAATATGCTAATTTTTCTTAATAATTTGCATATTCTATAGTATTTTTTTGATAATTGTCATAATTCAGAATTAACTCTGAACCTTATCTGTATAGTTAAACTACTACAGAGTTAAATCTGCCAGTTATATCATGGTAATGGTTAGAGTTACAGTTTTCCGAAATCGATACTTAATCCTTATAAATGATTTAATTCTCATTTTTATGATATTTCAGTATTTTAATATGGAAGCAGCTAGTTTCTCACACAAAACGACAGGGAATTTCGTAACGATTATTTTAAAAATTAAGCTTATCTGCCATATCTGAACCTTCAACTACAGATTTTAGTATTTTCTAACGATAAATTAACAGGAAGTAAATAATTTTGTAAAAAAAAAAAATCCAACTTAAAATAAATATGATGTTTACTTAAAAAAGGACATTGAACTACTTATGAATATTAAATAAATTATGTTATTTCAAAAGAGGGCTATCACTTTTCAAATCATAAAACGAAAAATACAATTTTATCACCTCGGTTGTTATAACATGTTCCTATCGCTTAAAAAATAAAAAAGGAAACTTAATAAAAAAAAGGACATTCATTGGGTACGCATAAAATTTTTACATTAAGATAAATAAACATAGATTATTATTTTTTTTTTTTTTTGATATTTTTGAAATATTCAAGGAAATGGAAAATTTTCAGCAATAACTGAAATTCAAAATTTTCATCTGTTAGAGATTGGCATGTAATGATAACAAAACTGCTTTTGGTGTTGTGAAGGTAAATGTAAAAAAAAAAAAAAATTGTTTGAATAATTTTAGTTTGTTTTATTATTTCGTACACATAATACCCAAGGTGATAATCAAAAAATGTGAGCACTTAATAAAACTGCACAGTTACAGAGAAGTGTCATAATGAAATTTTTTTGCAGTCATAAAGGCGATCCATAGATATAACAATAGTAATGGACAAATTAGGTACATTTGAACAAAAAACATAAATATATTTTCAGGCAATTTGAAAATATTTTGTATTTAAAAGTTATACATTAAAAATAAATTGGCCAAAAATAGAACCATAAAATATTATTTAGATGAAATTTGTAGATGTTTATCTTTACCTATGTATAATTTAGAATTTTCATATTTTCTTTTTTTGGAAAACTGAAATATTCAATTTTGATTGTAGAATGTTACAATACATTTCCGGAATTCATAATGGAATCATATATAATACTTTATATTTAGATGGACTTAAGAAGTCAAATTTACAATTTTGAACTATGTCAAAATTGTGTAAAATACGAAAATTTAATGTGACATGAAATATGACACCAAAAAGTATAAATTCGTTATATATTTGTTTAATCATTATTACCATTTTAATGAGACACTATGGTTTCAATTACATTTCAATTTCAAATTTTTGAATTAACAATTTTGAGGTGAATTCCTACTTAATTTTGAAACTTTATCAACATCTGAAATGAATGTATAATGTAAAAAAATTCTATTCAGAGTGTCACATAGAATGCTAGAGGGTTTCTTGCTAGTCCAAAGAATCTTTGACATGAAGCCACTGAACATAAATACTCAAAATGTTTTGGTCATTAACTATAGTTTACGAAACAAAGCTGGGGGTCAAATTTATTTCATATATGATGTGCACATAGGCCATTTTTTAGCTTGTCATTCAATTAAAACCTTTAATAGTTATTCAATAACTTCTTGTAAAATTGATCAAACATTAAAAGTTGTCATCAAATACCTTCAAATTGATTTAACTATCAACTATATAAAGAGCTAAACAATAAATTGATTGATAAATCAGAAGGTTTTCAGCAAGATTCCCAAAGAATAGAAGTACCTGTTTTAGGATATCAGTAGATAGATAAGTAAAATTGCCAGTATATAAATACCTTTAGACGCCATCAGAATTTAGATATCAAATTTAAAAACCAACAATTTTTGTTTGCTATATTTCAAAAACTATATTTAATTTATTTGTTTATAATTAATGAAATTTTTTTTACCATATTCTTACGTTACCATAATAACTACAGAGAACATCACGATAATAATTTGAATAATTTTTTATTTGGTTTCCCCCAAGTTAAAAAGCCACTACATAAACAAATATAAAATTAAAATCTAAAGGAAAATCGTAAAAAGTTTTTAATTTATCCTATAAAATTATTATATAAATTTTCATTTTTTTTTTTACAACTTTTTCGTTTCTACAATTATCATTTTCTATTTCCATCATTATCATCATCATCATAAGGACAAAGCCATATACACATGTACTCTTTGTGGTCGTGTAGAATGAAATACACAAAAAATATAGGTACAAAAAAAGTGTATATTAACTTGTAATGATGTTAGAAAATTGTACTTAAAATGTGAAAATTTATATTTTCCAGCTAGTTAGTTAACTATATAGATATAATATAAATTTTCTTTTCTTTCCATTTTTTAGACTCAAACAGTTTTAATCGCTATGCCATGGGCAAAAAGATGTTATATAAAAAAAAATAGTAATATAAATTTCATTATTAACTCTGACATATGGTGAATCTACACACAGTAGCACTTAAAATAATATTATATAAAATGTTAGGTGCTATTTTTGAAAGAGGAAGAAACAGAAAAAAAAATACACTTTTTCCAACTTCAATAATAGAAAGAATTACAGAAAAAAGTTTATAACTATTTTAATAGCGCATAGTGTAGGAGTCGGAGAGTTAGAGATTGTATAATATGATGTGGTTTTGTAATATTTCTATATATAAATTGCATGTGAGCTGAGTAGTTTGTAAGTATCAACAATAAAAAAAGGTATATTCAACAAGGGAATAAGGTTTTATATAAAACAACAACAATAAAAACTCTCATAATATCTAACAGTTGTAATAGGTCTAAATATATATATATGAAGTATGTATAGAACTGAAGTGAATGCAGAATTAAATAATGAACTTTGACTATTATATATGAAGTCATTTAAGAAATTAAAGACAGAAAACAAAGAACTGTGAAATAAATTTATGATGAGATTATTTATATTACATAAAAAAAAATACAGTTGAATTGAAGATGGTTTAGAAGAGTTGTTAAAAGTTAAAAGTAAACTAGGTTAATTTTAAAAATTTATTTATAGTAGGAATTTTTGAAAATTTTAAATAAATTTTGTGATAGAGAATATAATTTAAAATTTATCATATCAATTAGATAAAAATAATGGACAGAGATGACATAATGGTAGTGTACTATGGTAGTCGGTAGATGACCGGTTCAAATCCAGGTCGAGTTATCGATGTCTTGTTGCTCAAAGTTGATTTGCAAGTGATTTACACATCACAAATAATAAAAAATTAAAATTTTGAAAATGCTAATGACTGAAACTATAGACTAACAACAACTATTAAAAGCCTTTAGTTGGTAACAATTAAAGTTTGTTACCTATACAGAAATTTACATATAAAATTATTAATTATTAATAAATTATATTATGTCAACATTTCAAAAGAATGTCAAAAAAACCTCTATCAAAAAGAGTGGAAAAGGAATAATGAAATTATAAAAGTTATTGGATAGTAGAATACATGGCTTTTTTTTATTACAGATGACTTCCAGCTAGTATAATAAATATAAAACAATGAATTGCGTTACTTATCATACGCCGCATTCATAGCAAAGCATTGAATCTTACAATATAATATTTTCTTAAATTGAGGTTCCGGAAATAATTGTAAGGAACTTGTATATTTTCTCTGGCAGCACGCCTGTAGTATAGAATTCAGATCGAAACCAAGTATAAGCTTACACCGACAAAGCACGAGTTCCTTAGTCTGAAATTATACTAAAGTAGAGTCTAAAATTTACTGAACTAATAAATTACATAAACTAAATGTCTATCGACAGTTTTATTCGTTAATCTTTAATACCTAACCTACCTAGTGTCCGATGAACGTTAGTTATATTTCTGTACTTCTATGGAATTGAAAACAAACATGTTTGAAGAGAAGTATGCATTATTATTCATTGAATTGTTACTGCCAATTGCCAATACTGACTCATTCTAACTCTTTAAGCCGTTTACATATTTAACAAGTTAGGAATTTTACATATAAGTAACAAAATCGATATGAATTAACTGGTAGACAAACACGTAGTGTTTCTCATAGTACAATTATATTTCTAAATAAAGTTATCTATTTATTTTGCATATTTTTCTTCATTTAAAAATTTACTTTATATAATTCAAAATTGCAGAAGATACTCTATTCCAAATATTTAATTAAATTCTACATTTTCTATATTTCATTTTCAATAAATAATTTATATATTATGTAACAAAAAGTTCTCTTAACTTTAACAAAATAAAAGCATAAATTCTTATTGCATTTATATGCATTTTTATATCATAAATTTAATTTTGAAGAAATAACTTATCATTTTATATAAAGAAAACATTTGCAATATCAAAAATACAAACAAAAATTTTAAAATTGATAAAAATTTACCATTGAAATTACAAGTAAATTGGAAAAACATAAATTCATCTTCAAAATAATTCATAGTAATATAAGTAAGTCTATTCAAGATTGTTCAAAAATATTATATATTTTATCCTTTTTATCGACAAACATGACATATAGTAAAAATATCTATCACAAACTATTTCGCAATTTTCAATTTAATGACATTTACAATTTTTAAATTCGTATAATTTTTATATAAAATCTATTAAAATTACAAAATGAAATGAAGAATTTCCATTCAAGACGAAAACTCTTTTAGGAAAAAATGATTTTATATATTTAAAATTAAGACTATTAAATATAAGATATTGAAATTATTTAGAAACAAAAATAATTGCTTTTATACTTTAATTTTTGTTCAATTAAGGAATCCATTTTCCATTCTATATAATGAAAATTTACATTAAAATTCTCATCGAAACGATTTTCATATTTTTTATTACTTTTGTGAAAATAAATAATTTTTTATAAATAATGCAAGTAAATTCTTTAAGAATTTATATATCAAAAATATCATCAACAAGTCTTTTGATATGCAAAAAGAAATTCTTCCCAAAAAATACTTTAAAACTTTTGTTTTGAAAGTTTATATTCAAAATCAACATAAATATCCTTATATACGATATGAAATATAAGGATATTGTATATGTTAAAGATATTTTATGATTTTTATATGTAAAAGATCATATGTGTTCTTGGTTCTTTTGATACTTATATACACAATACACACATGTAAATATTTACATAAATTATTAAAGATGTTTTTATTTTTAAAGAAATTTAATGAATTTTAATAGAAATTATATGTAATTTTAAAGATAAATGTCAAAATAGTAAAGATTTTTAAATTTTATATGGAGAAAACACAAATCATTGTTTTTTGTTTCAAATTTTTGGATTTGATATGAGACGTATTTGATTTATAATTAGAATTAGGTATATTAAAAATTTAAATTTAAATACTATATTAATTTCTGTGTAAAAATCAAAATTTGTAGGTATATATTCTACGATCAATATGCAGAATACTTTGAATAATAGCAGACAAATATAATTAAGCCATAGGTGATTTTTTCATAACTAAGAATATAATTTTACTCACATGTCTCACATGTTTTTAGCACAGCAGCAAACTGCAAAAATTAATTTGCCAAATGAAAGGTAAATCCTATCGCAAAAAGACGTAGTAGAAGAAAAATGTTTTAAGGATGATATAAAAAATATTTGGCAAGACTATCAGCAATAGTCAAATTAAGTGAACTCTAACCAATCTTGAAGTTAACTATACTTTTGTAATTAACAAAAAGGAAAGTTGTCCATAACTGAGCAAACTGAGAAAGATTGAGTTTCCATTACCAAATGGAAATCATTATTTGGTTCCAATAGAAAAAATATCGAAGAAAAGCGTTTTAGAGGATAGCATATATAAATTATTTGCTAAAATATATTAACACTAAACAAATTAAATGAAGATGTATTGACAATATGTATATCATTTAATTTCCATATCACTTTACGAAATGAGTGAAAATCTCCAGGACAAAAAGTCGTAGTGATGTACAAAACAACTGGTTATATCATTTGACATCTTAATTTGTACAAATAATTAGTTATGTTATTATGGATATCTAATAGAATAAAATTTATTTTTAATATACGTAATCTGTATATAAAATAATATTTAAGTAGAATTTTATTTAGTAAATTTGAATCCTAATCAAAATATTGATATTAAATTTAGATTTTTCGTTTTGTAAGCATTTAATAGCGAAAAAACGTAAATTATTATTTATACAGGCACATAATGCCGACAAGAGAACGTATCGAATATGTAAATCCACCTTTAATGTAATAATTTTCCACTGACAAATTTTCCTCTTGTTTCATTATTTGTTACATTGATTCATAAATGTAAAACAACTAAGAACTAAGAACGATATTAATATAATATAATGTACAATGATATTTTTTCCATTGTATATTTATATAATTTTTAAAAATTCCTTCAGCTAAAATTTCTCAGAATTATATACGAAGATCCTGAAAGAATTAAATACAGAAAATAGAAAAAAATCTCATATAGAAATATTTTATATAAAAGCGCATCTACCGAAAAATTACTTAAATAACGACATCATGTAGAATATTTTATGTTATGTGTAGATAGATAGATACATTATTATGTTGCGATGACAACATATGTGCAGAAAAATAACAAGTAAACTTAATGATTTTACTATGATATTGTATGTGTTTTTTTTATTTACAAGTTTTTAAAAGTATTTACATTTATGTCTATTATAATTCTTTTTTGTTTATATTCCTCCCCAACTCAATCCGCACAAAAAAAAAACTATTCATCTTTATAAAAGAATCCTTTTTTACAAGGACAGTCACACCACCAAGAACAATAAAACCAATGGTAAGAAAAAAGATTTTTTTTTTTAAATTAAACACAATGGTTTTTTTCAAACTATAAAAATAAAATGCCAAAGAATTTTTCCCATTTTGAAAAAAACCAATGGTACGGAATGAAATTGACAGTGTAAAAATTATGTTGACAATATCGACTATCGCCTAGATATGAAATCTTATGTTTATGTATACATGTTGTTAAGAATTATGGTTAATAGTTAACATAAAAGCGGCATTTATAATATAATGAAAACAAAACAAAATAAAAATAAAAACTAAACAATTCAAAATCATTAAACCGCCAGAAATTATTTTAATGGACATTAAGAAGCCAAGAATTGTTATGCTCAAAAACCATAGAACATATGCGATGTTATTGTATTTATCATTTAAAATAAATAAAAAAAAAAAAAGATATTTAGATATAGAATTAAATGGAATTTGTATTTCGCTAGAGGTACAACGTACAAGAGTAATAAAAAACTAAACCGACCAATTGCACATTGCACCCCAGAATGACAATATGATGAAGAAAAAAAAAATTAAAATGTTTTAATAAAATAAAGTTTCTTTGATTTTGGTTGATAAGAAAAATGAATACAAGCGACTAGCTAAATATTATAAACTAATAAAACGCCCGAAATTCGATTTAATTTTAGTCCAAGAATTTTTGAAAATTTCCGATTCAAGAGAGTAAAACAAAACTGGTGTAAATTATTAATAAAAGATTTGCTAATTGATTGATTTGAACGGCCAGAATTAAACTCATTGTAACTCTAGGTTGATCCAGTAACACTTTGGACCGAAGCTTAGAATTGGTTTCCAAACCAGAATTCCAGCATCATGCAGTTGGTTCATGTAGTAAGAACCAAACCATCTACATCGCAGTTGCATGAGACAATGAGAGTGACACAAAAAGTCTTCAATTGTCTCGTATTCGTATCCATATATACATTTGTTTGTATACATTTATTTATTTGTATATGTATTGGACAATTGACAAGATTTTAAAGATTCCTTTTTAAAATTTTGTGTGAAACATGTATACATTTATTTTGCACTTTAGTTGCCCATGCCATACTTTATAATTTATATTAATTATTGTGATAATTAATTAATTGTAATTTAAACTGTGTAATTATATTTATATAAATTTGAAGAATCAATTATTTTTATTATTTAATCAATATGTGTTAGAAAAGAAATGTTGTTGCGGGTAAAATTTGCGGTCTGTAACAATCGTCCCTTTAAAACGTAGATTGTCTTAAGTACTATCGGTGGACATCTTAAATTGAAAAGGCTGCGTTGAGAACAGTGTATTTATACACTGAAAGACAACATATCAAAATGTTACTTGTAATACTGAGCGATTTATTAGTACTGAAATATTTCGTTGTTGCGTTTCTTAAACGTGTTAAATGTTTCTTGATACAAAATCTTGTAAAACTCAAAAGTTCTTAACCTCTTAAAGTGTGAATTGTACCCAAGTTATAAATTCGTATTGACCGTACATCTGCTTTATGAATGAAGAGTTGTTTGGTTTCAAAAATAATGTGAAAAAAAGTACTTATTGACAAAACAGCGCCTGTTACTTATACATTTCGACTGACAAACAGTGAATATGTATTGAACTGGTTCCGTACTGTAATATTGAATGCATTATCACTGTAATAATGATCTAATCAACCACATACTATGATTTAAGGCACTCATCATTAAAAAATTGAACTTTTTTGTACAGCACTCATCATTTGATGTACGGCATCAATTCCAAATTCTTTGAAGCGCGAGATATGTTTGATCGGAAATAAATGGCTCGGGCACAATTGTCCGGGAACAATAAATTATCGTACATTCGTGCCCTAATAATAATTATGATCATTCTAATCATAATTATGAATATTATGATCATTCTTAAAAAGTGGTATGTATAAAATTATTCTAAATCAAATTTAAAAAGAAATTATATTGAACAAGATGAGTCCACGCGATTTTCTGTATACAAAATGTGTTAATTCTGTCCTAAATTAAATTTTTATTCCTTAATTGTGTCTATAAATTTCTATAAATTCTGTAATATCTAAAAATTTAAAATTCTTGAGCTAATAAATCAAAAATTTAACATTTATTCAACATTGCCCGTGATTGTTAGACATGAGCAAACAAAATTATTTCCATTTTTTCTACTATACGTTTCACAAAAAAAAAAAATCCTTTCTATAAAACCGACTGACTTTTTTGTTTGCACTTTATATCCTGTTCTAGTTTGATTTTTTTTTTGTATAATAATTTTTATGGTTCTTTATAGAAAATTTAGAATATTTAATTTTTTTCTTTTTTAGTTGTATAAATGCTTTTCAATTCAACTTGTTCATTCCTCGTCTAATTACCTTGTTGTTTGGCGGAGGATACCATGTTTTCAAATAATAATAAAAAAAAAAGATGTTACCCATCTATAGATACGTTATATAGAGGGAGATGCAGTCTAGTAAAGAATGAATTTAAAACAATTGGCAACATATTTCAGTTCTTTAAACAGTGAACATATTAAGTAATTTTTCTGATACTATATACTAATATTAACTTTTAAAAGTCCACCCAATGAGAATCACTGTTGGATACATAAATAATTGACGGCATTTTTTCTATTTATACATAAAATACTTTACAATTATGTGAATGCTAAAGTCTATATTAAACTAAACTTTCAATTGGGGAGGTATAGAGAAAGGTTGGAAGAAAGAAAAAAATTGATAACGACTTTTTATGTCCTTTTTTGTGGAAGATGGTTTTTTTAATTAGTAAAATGAATAAACCGGCGAATATTAGGTGTAATTTTCCAGTGCTTAATAATACAAAAATTTTAAAAATACAATTTTCAATTCAAAGGATATTCAATTATTTAATCTAATTAATTTTTGAACATATACTAACTTTAAACCGTTGTTTAGAATGTAAATTAGTGTAATTAACAATAGAAAATAGTCTGAGAGTAATCAATTTTAGGGTCCCATGCGTCGTTAAAACTTTTAACATAAATTCTTAGAGACTTACATAAAACGTTGTATTTAAACTATATCTCAAGTATTAAGAAAATAAAAATCTTATGAACAACAAACACCCAGTAGGTCTAACGAGAGAAAATATTCCACCCAGGGAAGATTAATAAAAGATTCTTGATATTTTATAAACTTACATAATCTTTGGAAAACACATTTCCACAACCCATCATCCCATCCAATATAAAAGATGAATCTGATAGAAAAAGGAATTTGGTCATCTATTTTCTTGAGAGCTTCAGATTTTTTTTAATTAGTAATTTAATTATTCATTAAAGGGATATTAGTTTAAAGTAAGACCATCCACATTGTACTTTTTATTTAATATGAATTTCAAAACTTCAAGGAAGTATCATAGAAATCAATTCATCACGTCGATAGGTACTTTTGTGGAAAAATAAGAAAAACTTTAAGGAAATTCAAGGATGAAATAGTAAATGAGCGTAAGCAGGGGCTAGCATTGTATAACTGCAATGGGTGCTTGGTACACATGAGTCAACGAAGACTGTTTATGAAACAGCACATTCACATAGTACAGTTGCTTTAGTTATAGCCGCCACTGTTCCGAAGGAGAGACAACAGGAACAATTTCGTTGACAGTCATCATTTAGGCATCAATTTCTCACAGGCATATAGTACATATGTGTTCAACCGTTTCGTCGTCGTGTTGACAGAATCTGCACACCTAGTCCGCTGACAGTCTAATTATGTATAGGGTTTTTTTTAGGTTACAGAATCTGTATGGAAGGTAATCATTATTTTAGCTTTCCTCCTATTCATTTTAATTAGCTATTTTGCTTCTTTTGGCCTTATGAATGAATCACTTCGAGTGTCTTCACTCTTGTTCAAGTGTATTTCTATTGAGATTCTGTAGTTTCCTCCTTTTCATTATTATAAAGGCCATATTTCTATTTCTATACAATCCTAAATTTATCGATATCGATTGAAATTCATTAAAATATGTTTCTTGTCCAAAAATCATAAATCTCACTAAAATTCCTTTCTAATCTATCAGATATAAAATGTTTCTTCGATTTTTTTTATTATTATATGCAATTAAAAAAAAATATTTCTATATTATTATTGTTATTATTGTTCTCTCCGGTGTGATTAATTGGAAAAATTGAAAAAAATATTGATGACGGTTCAGTATAATTGAAATTTAACAAAAGGAATTCCAAAAAATGTAATAACAAAATAACAGAATTACAGTCATAACTTCTGGACTCTAAATAATGATGATTTTCCTTGAGTTGCGACGCCACCATCAATGCCATAATATTTAACCATATTCAGAGTCACTTTTCCATAGGAAATTGACAAGGTTGTTTTTTGGTAATTTGGATTTTTGGATTGTTCTTTTCACCAATAATAATAATAATAAAAAAATTAACAATATTTCAAATTATAATTTTATTATTTTTTTAAATTACAGAGAGAGAAAAATAATTATTAATTATGTTGTTTCCTTTATACAGTTTTATGACGCAGTACAACAAAACAAAGACTAAATATCATCTGGGAATTATAGCTTATATAATAAATATATCATGCTATTTTTCACTATTAATATTCTATGGTATATAAATAAATTAAATGGTTTTGGTTGAATAAAGTTTTCATAATTTAAAATTAAACTTAATTTTTAATAAATATATAAAAATATTTTCTATTTTTAATTTGGAAAAATATTGATAAGAAAAACTATTGAATGGGAACATTATAAATATAGAGGAAATATGATGCTTTGTTGAACTTTGAAAAATTAAGTATAATTAAAAAATTGCTAATAGTAATTAAAAAATAATTTAAAATTTTTAGTCTTTTTCGTAATTATAACTTCGCATTAGAGTTCGTTTCTTTAAACGTAAATTGTTAGATTATTACGTACGTACGTATACGTACCATCAGTGGATATTTAGCAGTTAAATAAAACTATTGATAATATGTCAATGTTTCTTGGAAAGCTGAGCGATTTACTAGGACTGAATATTTTCGGATTTTAAAAGTGTTAATAAAGGATTATTTTTTATATTAAAAATTTCTTAATACAAATTCTTAAAAACTCTTTATAAATTCTTGTTTTTAACTTATATGAATTAGAGTGCAGTGTTCTACAATCTGTGTTCTGCGGAACCGAAAAAAAATATAAATTTCAAAGTAATCTATCATCAAAAACGCTGAATTAAAATGAAAGTGTTAAAAAAAAAGGTAAACAAAACTGCGTACACTATTTACGTAAATAATGAAAAACACAAACACGACAATTATTATAATAAACTTTACGAATATAACCCGCAATTAAAGACTACGAATACGAAGGGAGCATTATTTTACTGCAATAAGAGTTTCAAAAAATAGTGTTCCTTGAAAAATATTATCATCATGAAGGGTTCCAAAGGTCGCGAAAGGTTGAATATGCATTGAGCCGATTCCGTTCTGAAATATTGAATATATTCTCATTTTACTAACAAATATAAATTTCAACTTCTGTCTCATATTCGATAACTCTTTGGCAAAACTTAATTTTCCATTTAAGAATATTGACATGTAGGAATTTTTAAGTTAATTTTCTAAAATCTAAAAAATTATTTCTCTGAAATCAAGTTTCATAGCTTTGTGCCATTTCTCAAAACAAACAACAACAAAAAAAATCCCTAAACTTATTTAATATATTAATACAATAAAAATGAAATTTGTCCTAAAAATTTTTTAAAATTCCTTTCTATTTTTAAATTTATGATTTAACTAAAACATTTACAAAAAAAAAAAGTTTACATACATTTTTCTAGACTGAAAGATATTACGCAGGCAATCTACTATGCAGAAGTTTTATATTTACAGGCTGTTAGATTCAAAACAATTCCATTCGAAAAATAAAATGTTTATTATAAATTTTGTATATTAACCTCTGTGAACATGCGGCCAGACTGGGCATCCCATTTAAACAATCATGCCGCAGCTGTAAAGTACTACATGAGAAAGAGACTATAGTCCCCGCACTGGCCAGAGCCAGATACAACAGATATAACTCTTTCGGCAGTCTATACCTTAGTGAACTCAACGATCTCACCATGAAACAACCCAGTGACTTGAGTTAAACTTCGGATAGTAGCAAACATGTCATTTTCGTTTCATTCTAAATTCTTTAAACCCCTTGGCTCTATTAAAGATGAACATTATTTACTGTGTTAAATATCAATTTACAATGAACAACCAGACAAACGGACAAAATCTATATTTAAATTCAACAAAGATGTTGAATATTTATATATAAAAAAACCCCTAAATACGTAGACACAAAAACAAATTTCCATTTGTTTTATATAACGTATGGATAGGATACAAGGATTCAAGAATTATTTGACCCAAAAAAAATAATAAAATTATGAATTCTAAAAAATAATAATAATAATACACAATATCCTTATTTATATCACCGCATAAAATGTATCCTTTTTTTTAAAAAAAAAAAAAAAAATCTTATATATCATAAACATTATTCTCTCTATTATGTGGGAAAAATAACAAATTTTCAAATATTTTCTTAGGAAAATGTTTAAAGAAAACCAAAAATCAGGTGATCCAGAAAATAATTGTCTATATAAACCCAAAGTTTTTATTTATACAATATTATTATTTAATAAATATTAATATACATGGAAAATATGATATCCTTTTTTTATTATTTAGTGTGAAAATATGAAAATACATACTAGAAATTTTATCCATTTGACCCGACTAACAAAATTGATAACCCAAAAGTATATACGTCTTAATTTTGGTGTAAATAAAATGAAAACGTTAAGGTAATAATAGTAATAATAACAACAACAAAAAAGGATACATAAAGGATCAAATATTAAAAAAGAAAAATATCAGATTTTCAAATTCAGAGTAATCATTACTTTAGTTTTTGAATTGTCAAAAAGAATGAAAGAAAAAGAAAATGGTTTTTGAGAAGACACTTTAAGGACAATAACGGATGTAGAAAGTGAGAAAAATCTCAAATGGGAATTTAAAAGTTAGATAAATTGTACAGGAGAAATGCCAAAAAAAAAAAAAAAGAAACAGGTAAAAGTGACTGGTTACACTTAAGAGGATTATTTTTCACAATTTTTTTTCATTTTTCCAATTTTTTTTCAGTGCAACAATATTGTACAAGTTTTAGTTGTGAAAAAATGTCCTTTGTTTATACGTATATTTTTATTTTGAGGAATATCTTAAGGGATCAAAGGTGCATAGTTTTTATATTCTTCCGTTTGAATCACGTTTAAACATTTTTCTAAATAAAATATTTTCTGTATTGTTTAGTAGACAAAATAGTTGCAAGAATCTGAAGGAAATTTCAATGATACATGGTTAAAAATTCATAATTTGAAATTCTGAACATTGAATTTGGTTTTTAAGGAAAATCAATATATTAAACGGGTTTAGTTTTACGTATTTCAATTTCCAATCGACTGGCGGTCGAACATACCGGTTAAATACCTGATCAACTGCTCCTGAAGTGATACGATTTTAAATGGAAATATTTTCTAATATAATGGATAGAAATAGAAAATCTATTCCTGGGTCGATTTCAACGATTACAAAGTGGTTAGATTTAAAATGATGAACTTTTATTTAATTTTTAATTCTAAGAAGATCAAAATCTTTAATATTTGTTTTGAATCTAAAGAATTCCAAACTTGCAATCTATTCCTATACAAAATATGCGAGTTCTAATTCATTTTTTCAAAACTTAAATAAATAAATGGAGTACTTCTTTTTAAAATGGCGCTACTACATTACATTATCTTTCCAGTACTCAAAAGTGTACTGTTCCACATTTTAGTGAATCTATTATTTTAAAAATATATTTTATCAATTTTAAACAGTGTTTTAAAAAATATGTTTCTATATAATTTAACATGAAAAACCAAAAAAAAAAATATTATTCATGTTGATATAAATTTTTGTAGAAAAGTTGTACGTCCTTTTGGGAACACTAAACAAGGAATTTTTTGTTTCAAAAAAAAATATTTATTCTTCAGACTATTTACACTATTTTTAGTATAAATATTTTTTAAATGTAGATTTAGAAAATTCTTTTATTATCGAGTCATATGCCATAATGTCATGGAAACTTACTTATTTAGAACCACCAAAAAAATTTTGTTTTGTATTTTTTTAATGTTCTACGAAAACTTTTACAAAGCTTAACTATTTTTTGTATCATTTTTATTTTTAAATGATATTCCTAAAAAATATTAGATAAAAAATTTGAAGAATTTTCAATTTATTGTGTCAGGTCAGATTTGTGTATAATGAAAAAATTATAATTTCAAAAATGGTTTTATGTTTCCGTAAAACTAGATCTAATTTTTTAAACAAAATGTCATTATTTTTGGTAAAACTTGAAGTAAACTGTCAAAATTGTTCACTTAATGAAATATTGTCTTAGCCTTTATAATTATTAAAAATTTAATTTTAAATTGGAATTTAGATTATTCAATCAAGAACTGATCTATAAATTACAATTGGAACTTTTCCCCTGTTTACTTAGTCAGGTAGAAATGAAATTCAACTATGAAGCTCAATATTAGCGACACTGGCGTGGTATGGGTAGAAATAAGTTACATTCGGTATTGGGTTCAAATGTAGACAGGGCAGAAACGATGTCGTTCGAGTTTTGTTATAATGGTTGGACTATGCATAATTAAGATAAAAATTCACACAAAATATATATTTTAACATTCTCCAAACCAAAAATGTGTAACAAAGTCAAATAAATTTGTCACCGGCTAATAATTTTCCACCACGGAATAAAATTAGAATGTCCTACACAAAATTTATTTAAAAAAAAATTTAAACTATACAAGTTTTAGCAAAAAAAATAGGTCATAAATCAACCAGGTGGGCTAATTATTATTCACTTGTACATTTTTGACTTCCATTTCTATTATGAATTGTCCAATGTTATAAAAAAAAAGAAAAGGGTTCGCCTTAAATTATGAAAACTTAAATCATTTTCTAAAATTTTTGTATATTTTTTGAATATTTAAATTTTTATGTTCACAAGTGATTTATGAATTCTTCAGATTTATTATAAAGAATCAACTCTGCAGAAACTTTATTTTATTATCTTTATCATTTCTTGAATGAAAATTTTGGAGGGAATATAAATTATATCAAAACTGTTAAAATTGTAATTAATTAGCAAGACAGCATGATGATAATTAATATGAAATATTATTTGAAAATTTTATAATTATATGAATATTTTTTTTTATTATTGTGAGGTTCAATGATTTCTTGTTGAATTTGCGACAGAAAAATTTCAGACTATTTCAGAGTATTTGAAATATTGATGAAGGGACCACAATATAAACCCAAAATCTAGGATAATCCTAATCATAAAAAGTCTAAGATAATTTTAAAAATTAATAAAGCTACAGCGAGATTATACACGGGAGTTATGACAGGCCATGCTATTCTTAGAAAGCATGCAATGAGATTAGGACTCACATCGTCTTCCATATGTCGGGGATGTATGGAGGAAAATGAAACGATGATTCACTTGTTATGCCACTGTCCCTCGGTCCAGCAAAAAAGGTTCAGAAAACTAGGTAAATTCTTTACAGATAATCTGAAAGATGCGGGTTAACTAAAGCTGGCCAAGGTGATTTCGTTCATTAAAGAATTGTGATGTGTTGACACGATGTAGCACTGGTACCGTGTCCGGCTGTAGGGTACAACGGGCCCGCTTTTATGTAGTCTATGTGAGAGGGAGGTACGATCTTCCCACTCCTTTAAAACCAACCAACCAATATAACATGTGCAAAATTTAGTTAACAAGTTCTGTCTATATTCCTCATTCGAGCATCATAAGCTACAAACTACGTCAAGAGACTTAAAAATATGTAGAATTTAGGGCAAAAATTAAATTTTTATAGTCCACCTCGTGGGTGGTTATAACATATAAAATTTATTCTTCAATTTTGTTATTTAATTTCATGGTATTATTATTTTTTTAACAATTTTAAATTAATTTTAAAACAATATAATTTTAAAACAATATTCATTAAAATCTACTTAATGTCGATAGTAAATTTCCTTATACTAAAACTAGTACGTATATTTTTATGTAACATAAAAATAAAGTTATACATTTTTTTTATAAAATGTCCTAAATTCTTTTCAATTATCCACATTTCAACAAGATAAATTTTCTCATATCTTAGAACATAAATAAAATTAAATATATTAAATAGTCTTAATAATTTATGCTATATACTGAGAATTACTACTTTTCTTCATTGAACTACTTAAATGTGAAAAATGTCCTAGAAATGTTTTTTTTGTTTAATAACATATAAGTTTTCTTTTTCTTAACAACTACAAATTTCTTTTATTATAGACAATAGACCAATACTTAAAGACAGAGTAGAGTTATTATAAACAAAACACCCTGAAAATAGCATCCTTGCGTGGTACTATTTGTGGTACGATTATAGTTATAAAAAATAAAAATCATTTTAAATTACAAAATAGTTTTAACTATGAAAGTGTAAAATATATTTAATGTATCCTTACACATTGTATATAGAAGTATTATAAAATTGTCCTCCGTATTTGTACATGTTTTATTATCCTTAGAAAGAAATATTGTCTAATTTCATGTAATTTATAATTTAAAACCCAAGTAAATTTATATATTTTCCCACTATATACAAAATTTTATATTTTTATATTTATATTTTAATATATATCCGTTTTCTGGATGCATATACAATCATCGTCCTTTTTGCTGTTGCTATTTGAAAAGATGCAACAAAATGAAAATTAAAATTTTTAACTTAATATGAATATATCGTATCCGTATTTCTAGATTGTTTTTAATTATATACTTATTAGAATACGTTTCAAAACAGATTAAAAGCCTTATGTACCAATTTAGAAATTTCACTTGTCAAATTATGTCGTATGTCAATTCAATTTCCCATTCAATTGTAGCAATTTTACACAATATAAACATTTAATTTTAAAATATTCCAGTCGCAAAGTGATTGAAATGTAAAACAAATTATTATATTAATTAGATGTCATTAGATTTTTTTTTTATTAACATACAACAATTTTTTAACATACTTTAATGTAAAAAATACGAAATCTAAATTTATGTGATCATTATTGAATTGAAAAAAAAAAAAACTAAATCTGTTAAACTTAATTTACCAAGAATTCAGTTTTTTGCACATACAACAAATAAACACTGAACCGATAAAATGTAATTAGTGTACGAAATAAAGATTACAACATACAACAAATAAGAGTAGTTTTTTGTGTTCCTATTTTTAAGAACGTTTTCTGCAAAAGCAAATATTCTTTTTTGGTCCAACTGTCAGTCTCCTGAAAATATTGTTGTTTATATTCACCTAAACTGGTAGTGGATGCTGTTTTGTAAAAAATTATATAAAGCTGGGGAAAATAATTCATCTGAACGGGTTGGGTTCACTAATCTGGGCAGCTTTGAATTTCTTTCAAACATTTTTAGTAAGAGTATTTGGCATTACACTTATTATAAGTCGATGAGGAATCTCCAAGCTCACCAAATGTTTATTTTAACAAAATCAAAATTAAAATATTAAGTTTTTAATAAAGTTTACTAAAGATTTAAGGACCAAACTCTGACTAAAGGCTGAACAATATTGAACAAACATTTGATTAAACGTTAAATGTCATTAAAGACCATAGAATATTCAACGGCTCAGAATCTTCTAAGTGTGAAACTACTACGTTACTTGTTCAAATACGTGAACTTTATTTTGTAATTTTTCTAAATTTTAAAATATCTGGTTAGTTTTTATTATTTTCAAATTTGTTATTAATTAATCTTCAAACAAGAAGACAACAAAAAGGATAATAATTTTCATGTTCATCTCTAGAAAATCTACTGAAATATATATATAAAAAAAAGGATATTTCAGCTTCAGCGAATAAATTATAATACTCGTGATGATAGTAAATTAGAAACTATTGTAAAAGAAGGAATTATATTTTATTTTTATTTTTGTAATATAGTTTTACAGTGTGAAAAATATCATGTTAAGCTGTTAAATTTCTAGATTCTGGACATTAGTCTTAATTTAACATGGTTCATTTAGTTTCGAAATTTTCAAGAAAGAGAGAGTTAACGAAATATAAATCAATTTATAAAATTAAAATAAATATATTTTTTTTTGTTGCTGTTGCTCTGGTTTAGTTGTGAAAATATCATTAAGGATATAAAATATCATTTTTCGGTTTTTTTTTTATTTATGAGGTCATTTCATTTTGATTCAGAAAAATACAATTTTTATTTATAAATTTGTTGTTTATGGTTAAGTTAAAAGGATATTTATTTTCTTCCTTTTTTTTTTGATTTGAAATCCTTGAAAAATTACAATATATAGGCGGAAGTCAAATATTTTGATTTATGATTCAGTTTTTTTTTTGTTAAATTGTAGTTTTGCAACTTTTGTTATGATACGTTGAATTCCAGAACTACTAAATAAGGATGAAAAATTTATAAAAATAAATATAAACTATAGCAACAGAAATATTCATAAATTTATTGGAATGGATTATTTTGATCATATGGAAAGTCTTTCAATGGAGCGTATAAAATATCCACAAAGTAACTATAAAAGATTTAGGTGATTACAGACATAGTGGCTGGCAACCAGTTGAATTTGGTACAATCGATCTACTTAGGAAGTATAATTCGGAGGTCTATAATCTACAATACACCGCTGATGACTGGATACAGAATGCTATAATTAAACGCAATGTGCATGAAAAGAATTAGGAAAACCATTCAAAGCAAAGTTATGCAAATTTATAAAAGATAAAAGTTGAGCAACTTATTCACTAACCACTACCAAACATTGCGTTAAAATAAAATTCCGAATCTCAGCACAACAAAAACTTTTTTAAATGCAATATAAATAAAACTTGAATTACACAGTCCTAAGCAACACTGTATATGCAACATGTTGCCGAATGGTAATATATCAACATAGCATGAGCAAAAATAAATTATTTTTAGATTTGTGAAATTTTTGTTTTTCAAATTCATTTAATAAAGAACGCTAAGTCCGCTGGAGGATCTCTCTTTCCTCGGCTCAGGCTAACTAAAACTGTAGCTCCGAGTAAGTAAATAAGTAGTTGTTGTACGGACTTTGGGTGTCGAAAAAAAGGTCAATATCCCGTAAATATTCGGGATAAATTTATGAAATTTGATATACACAGGTTTTTACATTGAAACATGTTCATTTAACCTTTAGCAAGTTGCTGCAAAACACTCATTGTTGCAGGAAAATTAATTATTGTGTAGTTCATATAAAATGTTGTTGCAACATGCTGCACAAACATTTCAATACTATAATGTTTATTTCAAAGGTAATTTTTATTACTAATTGCTTTTGAACATAAGTTCGAATTTTTTTCTGGTCTTTTTTTACCCCTAGGTTAGAAACTTTTTGACTAATTTAATATACGTTCAAATGGAAATAATTAAATTATTTTTACATATAACTTTAACTATTATATTTAAAAAATATTTCTAGTATCTGGAATTTATTTAAAAACTAATTATAAACATAAATATTGCCCTATTCTAATATCATTATCGAAATAAACTTAAAACAGCACCAATTTTAAAAAATAAAGTTTGTCTTTTCCATCAAACTTTAAATTCAAATATTATTTTAAAGGAAATTTATTGGTCTATTTTCAAAATTATGAAAATATTTTAAAACTCATTACTTTACGACAGTTAATTAAGGAAATGTTCAAAAAAGTTTTTAAATAATTTAACATATACAAGGCAAAAATTCTTTGTTTGACAGCAAAAAATTTATTATACTTTGAATTAAATTTCAATTTACCAAGTAGATTTTGTTAAACGATTTTTTCCTTTGTAAATATTGAATTTTGATGAAATTCGTTTGAATAAAAAATGAAAATTTAGAATTTAATATTATAATCAAATAATCTCTAGGGAGTTTTCGGTTATTTGAATTTTGAAAGTGCAAATTTAACTAATCCTAAAACTTTGAAATTATGAAAGTAAAATTTTTGAAATTCCCATCAGATTTGAATGAACAAAATATATTGAAGAAATATATATTAAGTTTTCAATTTGAAGTAATTATATCATTCAGAAGTTTTGTATAATAAAATAGTTTATTAAGACTAATTAGTTTATTAAGGCTAACTGCCCCATTAAATTTTTCAGATAGCCTACAAAGGTATAATTTGTGAATTGAAGTTAAGTTTCGAATTTAATCTTGGAAAAATTACAGAAATTTTTGTCATTCAATCGGCTTATGCTTTGACTAAGTATTTGACTTCTCTCTACGCAAGGTAAGGAGTCAAATAAAAGAACAAAATAAAAAGAGAAATAATCTGAATAATTTCCCTCTACCAAAAGTAAGGAATTGTTCAGTTAAAAGTAAATTGTTTAAAAGTAAAGTATTTTAAAATAATAAAGTTGAGTTGAAGTAATTAAATAAAGATTTAAATATTAGAAAAGAAATAGGAATCAACTTAAAGGAAAATTCAGGAAGTGAAAAAAACAGTAAGGATAACTTTCAAATGGTTAACAAAATTCCGCACAAATTTTGTAAAAATTATTTTCAAATTACTCTCAAATTTATATGAACCCGTTCAGTGTAGAACACTAAAGGACTAAAGGCCAAATATAAACTTTGTCATTTTATTTAATTTCTATAAATGGATTCATAATGACATGGTTTGTGATGAAACTTTAACTGCGACAAGCTTAATGACTATTAATAATTCTTGTTTAGGCATGCATTATGTAAGCAAATGCTTCCCAAACATAAACAAATCAAAATACTATATTCAACTACAATTATAACTTGTTAATGCTGAGTGTAACTAAAAGGTTCACATATTTTAATTATCTACCTACTTAATGCATAATATGAATGACCATATCTCTACATAACAACATAATTAAATCTTTCTGCAGTTCGAAAAAAAATCCTCAACCAAGAGAAAATATCAGAAAATTTTATATCCATTTTCCACCCATTATTGAAAAATTTAATTTAATTTTAAGTATTTTGTATATAATAAATAAAATATTCCTTCAGAACTAATTAGATTCTATATACACACTATTCGTTAGTCCTGTGTTCGTCCTTTTTAATAAACTCTAAAAAATTTACCAAAATAAATAAAGTGAAAAAAAATATTATATTTACGTACCTTTTGGTATTCCTTGTTTATTTTGTCAACAGTGAAAACTATTTCAGTTTACTTTGTACCAGAAATAGTCCTTATAATAAGCGCAATTGCACTTTTTTTTTATAATATATTTTTTAACTTGTTAATTTTCACAAAAAAAAAATTTTTAATTATTTTCGTAATTATTTAGTTATAAAAGAAAAATAACAAAAAAAAACAAAAATTACACTTAATACTCTGAAGTAATTTATATTATTTGGCCACAATTTCAAAATTAAAAATTTAAAAAAACACCTGTACACTTTATACACTTTTGTTGTAAGGATAACGAACAAAAAATTATTTTCATCCTTTTAATACAACAAAAAAAGAAAAACAAACAAGGTTAATTATTATCCTGTACCGGAGGATAATATTAAAAAGGTATAATAATAGAATAAAAAGTATAGTTAAAAAAAAAATTTTTTTTTTGCTTTATAGTTACAACAAAAATGATCGTTTAAAGACCCAATTTTTTTTGTAAGTTTATTTACTTTTTTGGGATCCTTTCAATTAACACCCCCAAAAATAGAAATTACAGATATACGCACATTTACAAACAACAACAAAAAAAAAATCACTTAATAAAATATCAACAGAAAATATCAAGAAAAAAAAGGATATTTTTATAATTATACAAAAAAAAAAGGTAATTTCGTTAACAAAAGTTTTAAGTTAATAATATTTTTAAATCCTTTTTTTTTTTGTTAGTGTTAAGGATTGCCAACTCGGTGATCAATTAACTTTTATTTAACTGTCGGTGTTGGATGACAATTTAAGTTTTTATAAAAATTTATTTTAATTAACTTTGTTTTTTATCTTATATTATTTTAACTTCAATTTTGATTATTATTCAATAATAATTATTTTAGGAGCCAATAAACGTAATTAACAAAAAAAAAACTAACTTTTAAAAAAAATTAATTAATTCAAAAATTTACCAACAAAAATATACACTGTAAAAAACACAAAAAAAATAAATAAATACAAGAAAAAAATATATTTCTTGAAGAGATATTTTATGCTCCTCTTTGTTTTTGTAAATTACCGTTGTATTTACATAAAAAATTTATAAGATTTTTATAATTTCAATATTTATATACGATTTTTTTTTAAAGTAATTTGTTTAAATAGTAAAAAGATACCAAAATATAAAATAATAATTTAAAAAAAATAAAAATTATTTAAATTAATTTTTCTTTTTTCTTTTTTTTTTTTTTTTTGAAAAATTTCCTATTATTATTATTATTTTTAATTTTCTTGTATTTTTTATAATAAAATCGAATAATTTGAAAAATTTAAAAAAATAAATAAAATTTGAAGAAAAATGACGAAGCTACACGCTCGAAACTTTACAGGTGACTGAAAAAAATTAAAAATCAAAAAAAGAATCTTCATTGGAATGAAATTTTTTCTGGTTGTGCCGTTGGTAAATATAGAAAAACAACATAACTGAAAATAATAATAGTAATTCATAAAAATACAATACATAAAAGATACAAATTAACATTGCAAGAGCAACAAAACAACATAAAACGACACATTAAAAATGTGTAGCTATGCAGACTAAAGTTTTGTAGTATTTGGCATAATAAAATATTTGACTCTCTTTTAAAAATGGAAATTTTAAGTAATATTTGTAGTTTCACTGTGGTTTTCTAGTTGTTGTGCTGCTGATGCTGAGTATTGAATAGTAAGAAGTGGTAACCTGGTAACTAACTGGTAAGTAAGTAAAGATTACACTAATTTTGGTATCAATTTTATATTTGCATTTTTTATTTAAAATAATTTTGATGTTAAATGAGATTATTTTTTTTTTTGGTAATATAGATTGGCATGAAAGGATGAAAGATGAAGGGAAATCCTTCAACTCTTCGACAATATTCAAAGTATAATTCCCGAGACTTAATTGAAGTATCAAAGCTCAAACTATTTTTCACTAATTCTTTGAAGTAAAAACTACTTGAAAATACCTCAAATGTACTTCACCATAAAAAAAAAAGTGAAGTATTTTTGTAATGCAGTAAAGTAATTAAAAAAAACCATTATATTTTTCGAATGCATTACATCAATCATTACTCAGTATTGTAACGAATAATTATATAGTACGCCATTACAAGTTAATGCCAATAAATGAAGTCAATATGAATTATTTGTTACTGATCTAATGCCTCGCTAATGCATAACAAATATAAAGCATTATTTAACAATATTTATTGAATAATGCATGTTTCATCTGCAATTGACTGGATTTTTTGCAGAGACAACTTAAAAAATATGAACTGTATTTGACAAAGAATAATTTTTACCACTGACTTCAATATGATTTTTCAATTAGTTCATTGGCAAAGATATTTAAATGTGTTAATTTTATTATTTCCGAAAAATTCTCTTTTTTTAATTGGGAAGCACTATTATTAGATTACACTGGGCGACCAAATCTCGTGAAACTACTATGGACTCGTATCGATACCGACTTGAATTAACTCCTTTATATTTGAAATTATCCACTTCATTATTTCTATATGTAAAACGATATACTAAGAATGTCTCAACCTACTTTTACTTTCTTTTGAATTACATAAATTTAATTAGATACTAGTTAAATATAAAACTAATATTATATTTAACTAGTTTCTAATTAAAGTGATATACTAAATCAATTAATAAATAACTTATATACGGTCCTCATTAATAATATTATATCTTAGCCATAGTTAAACAGCCTCAAAAAGAAGAGATTTTTTTGAAGAAAAATGTTAACACACAATCATGATAATCGGGAGCCATTTGCCATTGCCCAGTCATTTCATATTTCATTCAGTTTGTTTTACAACAAAAAAGGGCAATAGATTCAACATGCTGCACTATATAATTACAAATTTTTTTTTTGATTATGCTTTTTTGTAATCATCTTGTATACATTTCGAAACTACAAGCATAAAATCTCAGTTTAAATAGTTCTAAAGGCTCGATATACAAAATACAAGTACAATAGAGTACAATATTCTTGTTTAAATGCAGATACTAATACTACAGAATTAATCTAATATCAAAAATCATTTATAAAACAGCAAATAAAATAACAACAATTCAACAAAAAAACAGTTTTTTATTGTATCTTAACGATACATTTTGCAATTACGTTATAGAAAATATGTTGAACATAAATAAAAATATGTTTCAAAGATATTTATTCTACATAAGAAATTATTATTTCGCATTTTTATTTATTTATTTTTATTTTCATAAATTTTTCCATTAAAACTAGATTCTAACGTTTCTTTTTATTATATGCACAACATAGATTTGAAAATTGGTTGTTAATTTTGGTTTATTTGTAACAATGTTTCATCTTGCAAATAAATACTTTAGTATCATTAGTATCTGTACTTACAAAAATCCACGTAAAGGTGAATAAAGTCAAAAATTATTTTTCTAGAGTTTATAATTTCAAATCCAAAATTTGTAAAATAGCTAACAAAAATGTTAAAAATCTTGTAGTGTTGTAGCATTTCAAATCATAGTAAGAAAATATTTAAGAGAATTTTTATATTTACACTGGAAAAATTTGAGAAATTTAAGAGTATTACAAAATATTGGAAAAGAATTTTAAAGAGTAATTTAAATTAAAGCGATTAAAATTACGATTTAGTAAAAATAAAATAATAAAAAAAAGTTCAGTATCTTTTACAAGTACAAGATTAGTTACAACTTAATTTTTGAATTATCTTCTATCTACTTAAATACTTAAAATAATAGAAAAATTTCTTCAGTAGTGTTAATAAAAATTATAAATAAAATAATTTACGATTTTAATTAGTGTAGAAGTAGAACCAAGAAAATAGAACCAATTTAAGATTTATTGGAAAATTGTATGAAAATTAAGTCAGAGACCTTTTCTAGACCAGTGATGGCGAAACTGTGATTGGCGGGTCATATAAAGTGAAGGTATACGAAATGTATACTGAATATTTTGAGCTACCTAGAAATATATTTAAATACTATTAACATAAATAAGTAAATACAGTATTACAAGTCAAGTTGTATTTCCAACTCAAATTAGTCTATATTTCTAAGTCAAATTGGACTTTCTAATTAATGTTTCTCAATTTAAAGTTGAAGACTGAGACATAATTTAGTTAATGTCATAACTAAAAGTGTTGGTACATTTACAGAACAAAACTGTATCTAATTCAAGTGAGAAGTATGGTTTTCTTCAATCTTATTATATTGTTCAGTTTAAGAACTGATTTAGCAAAGATGTGAATAGTTAAAAGCTACCAATTATAATTAATTATAATTAATAATTATTGACCGTCTGTCGAAGTAAGCTTCGTATTGACGGTTTGATTGGTTTGTATATTAAAGATATCAAAATGATTTGATATATTTAGAATAATGTTATTGAATGTGCAGGAAAACTGAGTTATTCGAAATAATATTGATAGTATGTATATGCTAACCATACCAATTATTTTACATACTAAACTTTTGACTAAAATTAGATTCGTTTACTAAAACTATACCAGCCATATGTAGATTCAGACAGCAGTCTTGAAATTAATTAGTTATTTTGTAGCCATAAACACTACAGCCATACAGCTTATTATTCGATTTCCCTTTCCTAATTATTTTCCCAAAACCCTACTATATCTATAAAACAGTACGTACAGCTGCTTGACCTTGAGTGACATGAACCTCGATTCTGAGGATGTAACTATATAACAGAGTTGACGTCAACATTTTATTGCTAGCACCTCACATCCAGATGGTATGTATGAAGTCGTCTCATCTTCGCTTTTACAGAATCTGTACAAATGGTCTTTCGATCATCTATGTCTTTTAGCCAACCAGTGTCCTGATTTTCTTTCTGAATCTACGGTCTTAAGGGCAACCTGTCTATCTCAAAATATGATGGAATTATTGACGTATTTGCTTTTCAAGTTTACACGTAAAATCAAATCAATGCCATATATTTCTGCTTGGAAGATCGAGGGGAGGGTGTTCATGTTTTAAATCTATTCAAACAATTAATTTGAAAATTTAATTTCTAGAAATTACATTTAAATTTAAATTTTTCTTCCAACTACGTAGTTTTTCTTACAATATATCTTAACAATTTATATATTTTCCTTATCACTTTCAATCAAAATGAAATGTCCTTTTTTTTACAAAGTATCCTTCCCATTTCCCATTCCCTTCTAATTCTAACAGTTACAACAACATCGTCATATAATAACAATACAAATACAAATACTAAATCATAATAAAAGCACGTGTTTATAACCAAAAAAAAAATATGTTTATATACATTCATTTTGATGCCTATTGTTACATTATTTGTAAATATAGTTCATTTCTGTCAATATATTTGTATTTTGTTATATATTTTGATACTGTTAAAAACCCAATGACGTTTTAACCTCATTCGTCATTTTATCCATCTACCTACCCTTTAAGGTCCTCCAGAGTTCAACACAAATGCTATAATTTTTCTCTTACTTTTGCGGAATTGGAAAATTTATAAATAAAATTATATTTGCAAAAAAACCACGTGTTTCAAAAGAAAATTTTCATATACATAATGCCGGAAAAACTTTAACCCATTTAAAAAGCAAAATAAAGGAAATGTGATTACAAGTTGGAAAATATATTATTGGAAAATTAAGAGCGAGCTTGCGTTCAATGATAAAATTATTATTCAGGTATAATTTAATCGTTCGTATAGAATTTTCTCAATTTTCGATTCAAATATTATTTAGAAGAAAATTCTAAAGGAGAATATATTAAGGAAATCCATTGATGATAAATATACATGGAAAAGTGATGCTGGAGGCTATGATGGATTAGAAAATATATGTTGTTCCTTTTGAATATGTATATATAAATACAATAAAAGTCGATACGATAAATCTTTTTAAATATGTACATTCAAAAATGATCACTCTAAAAATAGATTGTTTTTTTTTTTTGATTTTCCATTTTCGTATTTTCCTTGCGTAGATATAGATTAGAAGAATTTTTTTTTTTTAGTATTTTTGATAAGTTTTATAATGAAGGTTTTTGCACTGTAAAAAAAAGTAAATTGATACATGTACAAAGTCAAATAACATCTGACTTTCTGAATCGTCTTAATTCGTTAGAATCTAGGTCATATTATATCGTGATACTTTGAAATTATTAGATATTTTTATTTATTTCATTTCTTTCCAAGTCACGTCCTGCCCATTATCGATTCAATTAAATCAACATTTTCACTTTTTCTGTAGGCAATTACATTTATTTTCAGTTGAATTCCTACCAGGGTAAATATGTATAAACTTATCCATCCTTGTTGATAACAATTACTACATAAATAAATGTGTTAGTAATATGAACGTACAGGGACCTAAATAACTATTAAAAACTGATAAATCAAAGTATACCTAATTTTTCTTTCGATATACTTCAAAAACTCAATCTATTTTTTTATAAGGCAATTTTGGAAAAATCGTATTTGTGAAAATATAGATTGATTTCATATTTCGTAGAAGCAAAATTAGGACCTAATTCATCTTTTTCCGAAAAATTTGTGAATTATGAGTTGTTCTTATAAAAAAGTTCAAAGATGTTGTGAACAATTGTGTACATGCATAACATAAAGATAATTTAATCGAGAGTAAAGAAAATAATAACTTTAATTAAAGTCAATTTTCATTACATGGACTAAAATTTTCAAATTCCAGTTTTGGAATAAAACAAGCCAATCTCTAAAATTAGCTTCAGTATATATTTCTAAATCTCAGTTTCGATTCTAAAGTTCGGAATAAACTCTAGACAGAACATCTACTGTGCTTTTATCGGAAATTCGCGGGTTTGAATTTTTCTAATTCTAGTGATTCATTCTTTTCATGTCTTGAAGACGTTTCGAAGTGCAGGTTGAGAAATATTTTAAAGTTCTTTAAGTATATTTTAAAGAAATTCTTCAATTTAAATGAAATCATCTCAGCCCTCAATACAACACTTAGTTATAGTCTAAACTTCCAGGTAATATCGTTGTGTTCTATGTGGTGGAAAACTTCGCCACACTAACCATACTTAATCTTTGATTATTCGAAACACATTTACTGCGTGATAGAGATAGAGATACAGGTGATTCACTTCACCATTATTATAATATTCATTCATGTTTAAAAATTGAATTAAAACTTTAAATTCACAAAAAAAAAAATATAATGCCTATTTTAAAAATAAAATTAAGGAATTTTCTTAACAATTGCTTTGTATAATTCGTTCGTTCAATTCATTCCATTTACCATTATGTTGAACAGTGCATAAAAAAAGGATTCTTTTTATTATTTGATATGATTAAGTAAGTTATATATTTATAATGCATCGTTGTTAGATGAATAGGACTTTTTTAAGTTCATTGGTATTAACAAACAAACAAAAAATGCTTATTATTAAGTTCATTGATATTTGATATGAAACCAGGGCTGAACTCAATATATTATTATCGTAATTAAGTAAAATGATGTACTGCAATTTCACTTCTAAAATAAATTTAAAAAATTTATAAAGAAGTCCTTAAATATTGACCTGTATCTTTTATAGTAAATAACTCATATTCCTATACATTTCCACCAATGTTTCCTTGTGATGTTATTTGCGACGATAGTTTTGACGTTAGTTTTGAGACTATATAAAAAATGCTGTGACGTTAGTTTTGAGACTAAACTAACATATATCCAAAAATATATTCAAAAAAAATTTATGAACTCAAGTAAATAAATAAAATATTGAATCAAAAATACAAATTTAATTATGTTAACATTGAACAAACTCCTTACATTCAGTAAGTATACTAAATTTTCCTACCCTCCTATATATAAAAAAAAACCATAAAAATTATGAATATGAAAATGAAAATGCATATTATTATTATATGAAAATTTCTTTATAATTCCCTTAAGGATAAAAATAGAGGTTTATATAAAAACACTCAAAGTGTACGATAAAAGTCATTGTGAAAATGATGTATTACCAGGTGTAATGGGAGCAGCAACATATATAAAATGAATATAATATTAACACGAAGGAAAATCATTTTTTTTTTTAAAGTTTTTATATAAATTTATTTCTTTCAATTATCCAAGGGAAAAAATATGTAATTTGGTGACTTTACTGCCATCAGGAATTTATCTTTTCTTGTTATATATAAAAAGAAAATTGTAATAATGCACATTGTGATACAAATTAAATTTTAATCTCTGTCAATTACAAAAGTTGACGACTTGAGATTTTTTTTATAAATTAATAAATTAAATTTTCATTAAATTTAAAAAATTGAGTATGAAAATTTAAAATTTATGTAATTAGTGGAATTCTCAATTGAATTAATTTTTTTTTAATTAGTTTTACATTGTAGTTTAAGTTTTTGAAAATTTATAGTAAATATTGTAAAGGTGAACTTTATAGTACAAACTTTTAAATAGTTTTTAGATTTGTTTTTAATAATTTATGGAATATTATTTTAATTTGCCTATGGACATATTATAAATTTTAAAAGATAATTAAGTAAAATTTTATTAGGGTAAACTATATGGTAATAAATTATATTTATTTTAGATAAATCCTAATTGGATAAATTAAACATTTAAAAAAATTACTATAAAAATATGTTGTGCTATGAATAATAAATAAACTTTAAGACTAAGACTGACACATGATAAACTAAATGAAATAATTTTATAGTCAGATATACTTTCATCCTCCAGGACAAGCCTCAAATGCCTCGATGTCGCTGTAAGCTTTAAATGGGTATATCAGTAAATTGCAATATGTAATTGTAATTTAAAGACTGGGAAACGGTAAAAACCATTTGCTATAAAAAGCCATCAACTTGTTGTAATTAAAGCTTTCTTCACAATAAAGAAACTTATAGTTCAGAATCCATATAAAATTAGTAGATCCAAATTGCAATAAAATATCACAAAACCTCTTTGTAGAAGGCAAGGCTCGATTTGGACTGTATTTAATAAACTTTTGAATAAATAAACTTGTTAAAACTGACAGAATGGAGGATGTCTTACTATAATTGAAAATAATCCTTTACATTACACGGTACACAGTGTGGATCTATTCTCGGGGGTGCCATACTTTACGAAATAGTTCTGGGATATTAGGAGTACCAAGTACTGGTAAATGAAATAAAATAAGTTAGAATAAAACTTAAAATTTATTAGTTTTTATATCAATGTAAGCAACTAATAAAATTTCGACTATATCAGTAAAGGTAATTTCGTAAATCTTGAGATGAACTCCCATAATATATCAAATTGATGATTATACTTAATGTGGCAAACTGCATCAAAAGTACTCTTCTTTTAAGTACTCTTCTTTGAAATACGATTGATTTATTGATACAGTTTGCCACATTAAGTATAATCATCAATTTGATATATTATGGGAGATATCAAGAAGGGAATTAATGAATATTTTCAGTAGATTTACTAATAAAATTATCTAATTTAATAAATTCTGGATTGTTGGCCAACTGTCGATATTGAGAACAAAGAAAATCCATAATCCAAACAAACTAACTATATAAATAATTTCGTCCGATTGAATTTGTAACATCTTGTCCAACTGCAAACTCTATATTTTTTATATACAGGGTGAACAGTAAATATTTGAACCACGATATTTTTGGTAGTATTCGAAGTAATGAAATATATGAGTACTTTCCCAGATTCCAGTTACTGCGTATTTTCGCGTCTTAAAAAAAGTAATATCATATTTTATTACATAGCTTCAGAATGGATTAACAGAGAAATAAGGTTTATATGTGATTAGATTGGTAAAAATAGCTATAAAATATTTCGGACTTTTATGTTGTTCGGAAACTACAAGCCCCCGATGTATTTGTCTAAAATACATCGATTCTGAAGATTTTTTCATCTAAGTAACAGCTCAATCAATCTGTAACGCTTACAGTTAGTTTTAAAGGAAATTTAATAATCAATCTAATGAAATATAAATCATATTTTTTGCATTGATGCATTCTGAAGTTATGTACCCAATACCAGAAAATGGGTTCTAATTCAAAATGGGGGTCAACTCCAAGAAAATGCCTATAATTTTATTTTCTCCGAATTGTATACCGTCGATCAACAATTAGTGTCCACCCAGTACTTCTTAAATATTTCAATACTGAAATCATATACTACATGTACCCAAAAATAAAGCACTCATTAATATGCAAAATAAATTCTAGATATATATCCTTAAACAAACGGCTAATTTAATTTAGTCATGTCTCACTTCATCAATTAATCATTTTTTCATAGTCATTAAACCATCTCCATTAAAGCTGGTATATAAGATAATGATATGGAACAAATTCATATTAAGAAAAAAACTCATAATATTTTTGTTCCTAATTAAACTTGGCCATAAAAACAATTAACATAAGGAAATTAAGAAATAATTTTGTAATTTGTATGCACTACATGTACATAAACATAAATATATAAATTCTTCTTATTTGAATAAAATAAGAAAATAAACATTTTTATTTAACATTTATAAATACATATGTAATTTGAATATTACCTTGAAAAAAAACCGTCCCAGTATATCAGTTCGCATTTGTAAATTATTTGGCTTAAATTTAGCACAAGCTAAATAAACCGTAGTTCACTAAATAAAATTCTTAAACACTTCACATTAATTATTTCAAGTTATAAACAACAACTATAACCATAATCTCCCTATATAAACCCTGCATACACTCCGTAGCTCCTTTCAGGTTTCAGCTTAGACTTTGAAAACGAAAATAGATAAATAAAAAAAATATTCATACTTTAGGCATGAATTTAAAGTGGTTTTTCCAGCTTGCTGTACAGATAAAGGTAAAAAAAAATATAATGTACGTAGATAGAAAAGTTTGATGACCCAAAAATTATCAATATATATTTATATATGATGTTTCGGATTTAAGTCTTTTGCATTCTGCAATTTCTATATTACTTATATTGTGAATTGTTTTCGGTTGGCATAAGAATTATTTTAAAATATAACTAGAAAAATACTTCCATAATTTGCTGGTATATAGAGAATATGTAACCAATAATTTGTCTATATACAAAACTAACCGACAAAAATGAATATAAAAAATTTTATTTTATGTCTATTCATGGTTTTTATGAGAAATGTTAACAATTATTGGCGTCTGTCCATTGTAAATTATTTTAAATTTACAAAGTAAAATGTTCATCTCTAAATTATTGGTATAGATAGCGCATTGGTAGAAAATGTTTGGGCATTTGATATCAGATTTCGTATTGACGGAAATTAAAAAATCGATCACTTTTTTTTTTAACGAAAATAATAACTATTCACCAAAATTGATGAAAACAGACCCCAATTTGGCAAGTTCAGTTTTAGGTCCTAGAGGACAACAGAAAGTTTCAAATATTTATTGCAGAATATTTGTTTTAGAATAAACGTTTTGTTACCTAATGGAAAAAATATTTCTTTCGTCATAGTAAATGTAAACCAATATCGTCGGTGAAGACCATGTAAATAGCAATTTTCCCAAATATTACTTTTTTGTGCTCCTCAGTCGAAAATCTTTAAGTAATATAATTTGTTACCCTTTTAAAAGTTATATTTTTTTACATTTAACAAAAAAAACGTTTTTTGTGATGCTCCTGTAAAATCTTGCTTTTGCGACTTACGAGGTTTCACATCTTCACCGATGATTATAAAATACTTGAATTAGAATGTTTTTTTTTTAAATATGAATTCTAGTTTTAAGCAATTCTTAAAATCTTATATACAAATAAATGTTGGCACTAAAAAAAAAACCATTAATATAAAACTTATAATGTCCCGTATTTTTATGATTATAACAGATCCTGTTTTTAAAGTAAAATTAATATTACCATTTTAAATATGTAATATTTAAAATTGAAAACATAACCAAGTAAATAAGTAAAGATTCAAAAATTTAAATATGTTCGTTGGTTGGTTGGTACACATCAACTGACCATGGAGTCCCAATTAGCGCATTTGCGGCATTTTGAAACCACTCACTCCCGTGACCACAGGTATTGTTATTGAGTAGCGGTGGGGTAGTTTTAGATCCACCTAGTTGCGTCCAGAAACTTGACGGTTTCCGTGGGCCACTTGGCGACGAGATCGTAAGAGGTTGTTAAAAAAAAGGTTACCAAACGAACAGAACCTGGCCCTAGCCAGCGCCGGGCACTTACAAATGAAGTGTGTGACCGTTTATTTTTCACTCAGCTCCTTGCAGTCATAAGTGGTTGAACGGGATGCCAAGTCTGAACGCATGTTCACCAAATGGACCAGTGACCCGTGTAATTAAAAAGCAATAATTATGAAATGTATATCAATTTAATTATAAATAATCTAAATTAATTTTTGACAATTTGGAGGAATAATAAATATTCAATTTGAAATGTGTATTAGATTATAATAGAATATATAAACTAAACCTTTATAATCAAAATACATAAATAGTAAGTATATATCGAAATATTATAAAATCCTAGCACGATTTGTATTTGTATTAATTTTTGAAATCATAGACAATTTTACTCTAATTTGAAATAATAAAATAGGATATTTAGATTTATTAGATTTCTAAATAATTTATTCAATTTAAAAATGTAAAAATTTATTTTTTTATAAAAACAAATTAATTTTTACTTGGACAGGACAGAATTGATTAATTTATAACTTAAATGAAATTATAGAAATTCAGCAATTAGTTTTCCATATAATATAAATGAGAATTATCGTATTTGTATATATATAGCCTTTTTGCAGGAATATCCTGAATTAAATATGTAATAAATTAAATCTGGACATAACTACAATTAACATATTTTAAACAGAACATTAAAAGGAATAAAAAAAACTTAAATTATATATTCGCATATTTATTTGGTATCCATATTACCAATTGGTAACATTTTGACTGGTTTTTAATTACATATAATCATTATCAGTTTGTTGTGAATATTGGCTTCATCATTTGGTTTTATGTAAAACATCAGGACCATAAAATTGGAAATAGAAAAAATATAACAGGGAACAGGATATATTAAAATTATTTAATACGATATAAAGTAATTAAAAAGAAAGTAAAGCGATATATTAAAAAAAATCCTTTCTCGTGCCCGATTACGATTGTAAAGTAAAGAAAATATTTTTTTCCTTAAAGTGGGTACCGAAATTTTTACCTTTAGAAAAACGAATAAAAATTGTGACAGAATAAAATATTGAACTGCAAAATTAAAAATAAAATATCCTGTCTATTTTTTTTAATTGGTATATTTAAAATAAATATAAATGAGATGAAATATTGAAGATTTTCAAACTATCACTTCATAAATTTTTATCTATCTGCTAAAATAAATGTTAAGTGAGGAAAGAAACAAGAAATAAAGTTAATTTTACAGGAATTTCAAACAAATTTATTATGTAAACGCTTTCAGATAAATTGTATAAGAGAACGAACATATTTTAATGGATGGATACATTTTTTCATGTTGTCCAAAAGTTCAGCAATTTTGTCAGATTGATCAGTATTGAATATATATTCAATCTGATGATTTTATTGTTAGCAAAGTTGCTGTTTTACGGGACATAATCTTAAAACTCTATAGATGGTTTGAAATATTCAGATGACATTTGTGAATATTTTGCTATGTTCAAAAAGAAGCAGATTGGTTTTAAATATATATAACTTGCTAAAAAAATATATAACCTGCTTTTTACTAAGCAAATATTGCAAATCAAATAAGTGCTGGTTAAACGTTAATTAAATTACAGATAAAAGTGGTATATCGTATTCTGGATGAATATGAAAATAATAAATATAACCCTAAAAAAATTATATCAAAATATAATAAGAACTATCATAATATAGGCTTTAACAGTTACAAATGAATTTATCGAAATAATAAATTGCTTAATATAAATAAATTTTAAACAAATTTGAAATTTCTGACGATTTTTTTTTAACCTAGAAAATTTCAGTAAAAATTACAATATTTGTACAAATTTATTTATTACTTTGAATTTATGTATATATGTATATAATACAAATAAAATAGCATAAAATTACTTACTTAATTATTTACAGAAGAATTAAATTATTTAATTTTAATTTTCAATAATGTAAATCACTTTTTTTTTCACTTTAAAAATTACTTTTTCACTTTAATGCAATTTACCGCGGTTAGATATGAGATTGGCGGTTTTTTAATGTCAGTTGTCATTTAAAATGCTTGCTACACTACACTACAAACTACACAAAAACTACAAAAATTGTTATATGTTAAATAGAATTATTTATTTAAATTTAAATTTTTTTAAGGATACGTAAATCGTAATCGGTTTATTATAAATTTAATTATGAAAACCGAAAGCCCAGAGTGTGGAAAGTGTGTTGTAAATATAAAGACATGAATAATTTTATTTTACAATTAAGAATAAGAACTGTAGTCTACTAACTAGACAAGTAATTCTAACTGAAGCGGAAAAATAATAATTACCAGATCACAGCAGTCAAGTACGTTAATGAGTTGAAATTTGAAAGAGCACAATTTATTTATTTACATTATTACAATTTGATTATGATTATCATTGTGTTTAATCAAATTACAAAATTGGAACTTTTTATAAGATTTATTTATGTGTAAAAACACGAATAACACAAGACACAACGTCAAACAACAAAATTTTGTATGGTGCCTCATGAGAAACTATATAAATATAATACTAAGTTTAAATAGTGTCTAAGAATGTACCACAAAAATGTTGGAAACACATATGAGACAAATAAATGTCAAATATGTTTTTTTTTTTCAAATATCATTTGGATTGTTTTGTTTACGCATAAGGAAAACTAAAAATACAGCAGTCAGTAAGTACTTTTTGGTTGTTAAAAAATTAATTAATTAATTTAAATTTTAAAATTAATGGTATTTGTTTGATATTATTTTAGAAATGGAGTGATGATAAAACATCACAGCTTCCGTCACAAAAATACATTATTTTATCTTCAGAAAATCACTTAATAACCGTACCATTTTTACTTCGTGTTTAGCGAATTCTTTTTTTATATACTAAAAGAACGGTTGTAGTCGACACTTCGAAAACGAACCGTTTCGTAAAGGGATATTAAACAACAATGTCATCAAGAAAATTTCATTACAGTTTCATCAGACACTGAAAAATCTTATTCGTGATATACACGACATTCTACTTGGTTTTGTGAATATGGAAATTTCTATTTTTTTGTTTTCACTTATTTTTAAGTAATCTCATTTTCCTGCCGTCATTTGCGTAGGAGATTTTGAATCTATTGTAGATAGAAAGAACATTATACTATAATACTCGGTTTTCAGTTAAGTCTACGTACAAAATAACTTATTTTTATTGCTTGTATTAGTAGTAAACCGCTTCTCAGTGAGATTAAAAACTCATAAAATTATGTCGCAATGGTAAATAGTTTTACTTCAGAACTTTTATTTTAGGTTTTGTGGAATTAACTATAATTTCAAATTTAAATTCCAATAGAATTATATTGATTTTCATATTTTTTCCGATTCTTCAGATCATTCACATTGTGGTTATGCAGTCAGTCACAAAATTTTATTTACTCTTTACTACATTCACCCTCTAGTGTCGAGCGTATGAAGCATAATATTTTTTAGACTTTTACCTTTTTTAATATGTTGGCACTACTATTTTTTGACAGCCAGTGCCAGTTTTTCCATTTTTCTGTTCTACGTTCACAAAATACCGATTTTTTTTAAAGAAATTCGCGACTAATTGATATTTAGAACTATTATAAAATTAAAATAAAAACAATTAAAAGTTTCAACTGAAACTTTCGATATAAAGTTACCTAGTGGAAATATGAATTTTTCAATGAGAAATTATAAATAAACGAAGCTGAAAATTTTTGTTCAAATGTCATCAATCATCAAACAAAATACAATTTTATTTAAAAATAATACTCAATATAATTTATTTTATTTAATTAGAAATTAATTGATTTGGTAAGAATAAATTATCTATATAAATT